>JANPWX010000377.1:4378431-4668944 GCA_024734555.1 Trochalopteron elliotii
GGAGGTTGGAAGGTTGCTGCTATGGGGATATATTGAAACAAAAGTTCCGATGAGTACAAAATACAGTCCTTTCTTCACAGCTTGAGACAGAAGGTCAGCTACAGCTGGCACAGGCTGTGCATGGTAAATAACAAAGTACACTGAAGATGTTGAACTGTATCGAATTCCTGGGGTTTTTTTGATCTGTCTTGTTCCAGATCATTGCAGTTTAAGGGTGCTGCTGCTTTCCCAGCCACAAGCCCAGCTACTCTTGAGGAGGCTGAAAATTGTCCAGGAGCCTGCTAATGACTTTAATGAGCTGCTCAGGAAGACAACAGGGATTTGTGCAATAGGTGGGTGTGGTGGCATCCTGAATACATCTGTAAAACAACAAAAACATAAAAGACGAAATTGATTTTCCCTATTCCTGCTGTATTGCACCCAGCTGCTCTTGAGTATGAAGGAGCTGGAGAGAAAACCAAGGTCACATTTCTTAATTCCAAACCACTTTCCGAGTGTTACTACAAAAGCCAAATGCTGTCCCAGCAAGCTGTGTGTGAGCCCAGACTGTCGTCTGCAACCTGGCAGGCAGAATTCTGGCAGCTGCCTGTGCTGGGGGCACACAAAGCTCAGGAGAGCACCCTGCAAAACTCTACCCGAAAAGACACTTCAAAAACCACGATGGCTATCACTAATCGCCACCCACCAGCTTCTGAGCTGTAACTCTCACTACTCTGTCTGGGGCAGAGCTGAATAGAGGGCAGTCCCAGGAAACTCTGCAGGAAACATCCTGTGCTGTAGCAGTGCACACATCTGGTGTTAAGATGCTCAGGCTGATGGGATTAGGATATTTGCTTTTGTTCCGAGGCAGGGGCAGAAGGCCAGATATGGCAGTGATGGGCACACCAGACACACAGACTGGCAACCTCGCCCTGAAGGAGATGCAGAGCCAGACATCTGAGAAGGCAGGGGCAGCACAATAGGAATGCTTAACAGAAAAGGGAAAAAAAAAAAAAAACCTGGCAGACATTTTTAAATGTTTTTAAATCTCTTCTTAAAGAGGATTTAAGAATGAGGCGTATGTAGGGAAAAGAAGCTTAATTTATGATGAATGTTAATACCAGCTTCTTACATATGGTACTGGCCTCAAGCATCCCTGAGGGTTTTTGAGGGACTAGTGCTGTGGTTATGATTTCACTGTATAGGGGAAACTCTCTTGCATTATTAAACAAATCATGCCCTGCATTGGCCTATGGTTTGATGTATGTGATGCATACTTGATGTCAGCCAGCTGGGGAGACAGGATTCTGCAACGTGTTGGCATTTTGAGAAAAAGTTGAAAAACTGCTGACTGAGATCCCTTCCTTCATCATGAACCATCAGAATTAGGTTTTTTTCTAAATTTGGGGAAAAATACCCCAAACCCGAATTTTTAAATAATAGCATTTACCCTTTGGCTATATTTGTTTAGCATAGCATTCATTATGATGGAAAATGTAAACATTTGCAAAGTTAAACATTTGATTTGACTACAGAAAACTATTCTGTTTGTTATAGAAATCAGCACTAATTGCCTGGTTCCCATTAAATCCTCACTTTCCCAAAAATGGAGAGTCAAAAGATTTACCCTAGCCAGAATTCACTAGCTGACTTTACTCATTTATATCATGGAGCTGGATCTCCTGATGCAGCCGACTAAGTAGGTGATGTTCATTGAAGTAGGAGGGATAAAATCTGTCCCATAAACCGCATTGACTTTCTTGCATCTATTTCTGTTTTTCCTCAAACATTCCCATCCTACTCTCCACTGGGTTAAATAAAAAAAATTAGTGTTTTCTCCTCTAGGTCACTGTTTGCAGTCCATCACAGGTCATGCCACAACCAGCTAATGGCTGCTAAGTGGTCTGTGTGAAATTAGTTTAGTGGGTCTCCAGCCAGAAGCCAGTTGACAGATGCCCAAAAATCAGTTCTCCAATTGACTTCCTCGTTGGCAGTCATGGCAGGTTGGTCAAGGCCATGCAAACTCAGCATTTCCCCGGGGCCAGAACAGAGACAAGGTTGGTTGCAACCAACACTTTCCTCTCTTGTGAGTGCCAAAAGTCTAGAGAAGGTCACAGCACAATGCTGAGTGCCAGTGCCTGAAGACCTTGCTACCACCCTGAATTCAGCTCTCCAGGGAACTGGTGGTAGCAAAGGCAAGAAAAAGCTGCTGAAGGCTCTCTGCAGAAGCAGCCCTGACATCAAGGAGAAGGGTGCAAAGTGGCTCTGGGAGTCTTGATGAAAGGTTTCACCCTTTGGCTTGTCCTGCACAGGAGGGCAAGCTGCAGAGCTGCCAGTCAGACTAAACCAATTTAGCATTCCCTGCAGTAACAATATAAATCCAATCTCCCTCCCCTCTCTGCCTTTTCCTCCTGATGCCAAATTTAAACAACCTCACTTTTTTGGCAGCAGGAAACTTCACAATTAAATATAGAAGCAGAGCACACTTTGGGATGGAACTTCCAGCCAGGGAACAACAGATGGCATTGTTTGCTGGGCTGGAAAAGCTGCATCTGCTCCTAGAAGAAATGCTAATCGGGGCTTAATTAGGCATTCAGAGGGAACTGTATCCCATCCCCAGGACAATGGCCATGTGTACATGATCCTGAAAAATACAGGGAAGAAGATACAAAATGATCAAAAATCCTCACTGGACCAAGTCCAAATTTGGCACATAATGTGATATGGTATCCCAGAGACTTTCCCTGTGCTGAAATCCATCCAAGCCACTCAAAATAAAAATGCAGTCGTCAAAGACTTGTTTTATTTCATTTGCAAGTGGTCAGTGATTTTGTTTTCAGTTTGAAAGCAAATCATTCCAGCCTAACACTGGAATCAGATCCTACCCTGGCAGCTCTCTGACTCGCTGAGGTGTGGCATGATTAAAGGGTAGCTGAGATCTAATAGCAAGTACTGCAGAAGGGGATAGAAGAGTTAGAAAGATCAAAACCACACACCTTGCCCAGGATAACTGATCCCTCTATAGAAACACAAAGTAAAGAGGAGGATGGTGGAAAATGTCCCCCAGTTCATTCCAACTGGGTGTTCAAGCACAAAAGGAGTCCCATGATGTGCCTGTAAGGACATTGTCCCTCCTTCCCTCCCTCAGCCCTGCCAGCTTCCTCCAGAGATGCAGGCAGCCAGGCAGAGCTCTGTGTCCTTGTTTCAGTGTCTTCTCTTTGGCATATCAAAGCACCCCCTCAATCTGGAGCCAACAAAGCAGTTTGCAAAACGAGACTGCCAAATGTTTCACCAAGAGACTGGCCCCAACTGCCAAGTGTGCCAGCACTGCAGAGATCCCCACTGTGCTGAGGCTTTGCTTTCAAGCTCCCATCTCGTTTTAATGTCCTCTTTCTCCCCTGCCTGGTTCAAAGCAGCTCATCTGACCAGCCTGGTCTAGTGGAAGATGGCAGGGTGTGCTGGACAGAATGATCTTTAAAGGTCTCTTCCAACCCAAGCTATTCCATGATTCTTTGTCCTAGCTTAGTGCCTGGGGCTGCTCTGTGCACCTGGGCACTCCATACCCCCCTCAGGTGCCAGGGACAATGTGTGCCTCATGGGCAGTGCCAACAGGGACCCTATTTTGCAGGTTGCACACCCTACATCCAATAGCTCTGGAAACATTCCATGGGTTAAACAACACCCATGTCCCTTACACCTAAAAAATGTTAACAGGGATCATTGTTGATTCCCAACAATGCCAAAAAAAACACTGCCAAGAAATCACTGGAGATTAAAGGAATTTTGGAACAAGTGACTTAGAGCTGCAGTAAAGGGAAGAGTTTTCTTGGCACTGAGGCAACTTTCAGCAACTCCAGAGTGGTGAAGAGAAACATAAGAGTATCCTCAACCACTTCTGCCTTCAGCACCATTCTGCTTCAGAGGGATGTCAGTCCTGAACTGGCACAAACTTTTGGGCAACTAGAAGTAAAAGTGGTTCTCCTGACAAAGGATGTAGCTACAGATGATGAAGCTGTAGGCCCTGATGACTTATTCCAGGGATTGTTGTGCTGTGTGCTTCCATCACAGTTTTGATCCCAGCCTTGGCTGTCTGGCTCTGAATAGCCTCCCATTTGCTGTGAGTGTGCTCTGTATCCCATTAAACATCATGACCCCCATCATGTCTCTTTGAGAGAAACCTTGGAGATTTGCTGACTGTCTGTATCTCACTGACAGCAGATTTATTTCCACTTCTCCAGTGGTACAAATGATGGCTGTGCCCTTGTCCACGCTGACCTGCAGCTGGCCTGCTCCCAAGCACTGCATCTCCATGGTGTGTGGTGGGGAAGGCACTGGGAGCACTTTTTTTGAGAAAGGCACCAATTGCAAGTGTCCACAGTCACAGAAATCAGGGTAGGCCAAGTGCAGTGCTGTTGCTCTCTTCTGGAGATGGCACAAACCAAGCTCTTAGCAGTGAGCTGCATGAGTCAGGTCTCCTGTGCAATGCAGGTGAATGGATGGGTGTCCCTGTTTGCCTTAGAGGTGGTCCAAGGAACCATTCTCCAGCATTGCCTTCCCGTGGTGAAGGATGAAATGTCTACAGTGCCAGAGCTGCCATCCTCCTGCTGTTCTTTGCCCTGTGGACTGGCAGGACTGGGAGACCCAGCAGCCTGGTTGAAGGAGAGATGTCCTCACACCATGAGATTGAGCTCAACAGAGCCATCCTGCCAGCACAAGCCTTGGATTCAGCTGACTGCAGAGTGCTGAAGCTCAAGGACATGAGAAATGGCAAATGTCACAAGATCTCAGCTTTCTAAGGACAGCTGGGGAGCTGGTCCCAGCTCATCCACATGTATCAGCACATGGGGCTCCAAGCAGGGCTGCTGCTGACCCAGTGTGAAGTTTCCCAGTGTTCACGGTCCAAGAGAAGACACAGATTCTGGCCAGCTGCCTGGAGTTTAAATGTCTGTGTTTTAGACCCAGACTTCCTTCTGAGAGGTTTCAGAGGGAAAAGAAAAAGCCCAAAAGTGCTTCTAAAACTCTAATTTATCCATCAATGGCCAGTTTTCTGCCATGCCTTGAATCTGAGAAAGACAGAGAGGAAATGTGACCGGGGAGCACAAGGAGCCTTTTGGCTGCCCTCCTTGGCTTGGGGCTATCCAGGGGAGCCAAGGGACTCCAGAGGAAGCAGCAAATGGCTCCAGCTGGGAAGGGGTCCTGACAGCATCGTGTTAGGAGGAGAGAGAGGACAGACAGCCTTGCTGAGACTCAGCTCCAGCGCTGTGTCACTGCCTCCTGCTCATTCCTAAGATCTGAAGTCTGTGTCCCTGGGCTGTCCACCTCCACCAGCCCAAACTCCTTTGTTTTGGCAGGGTCGAGTGCAGGAAATGAAAAGGTGATCCCAGGAGGCCCCTAGTACACCCCTGCAGCACAGCATGTGAATTGTTTTCTTGAAAACGGGATCATTTATTCTCCAAGTTAAACAGGGCAAGAAGCTCGGTGACTTCAAACTGGTCGTGTCTGAGAACTTGTTTCAAAAATCTGGGGCACCTGGGGCTTCTGGAGCAGGATTTCTTGTCCTCAGATAAAGGATTACCAGAAGGAGCACGAACTGAAACGGGGGAAAAAAAAAAGGGGGGGGGGGGGCGGGGCGCGGAAACGAAGGGACAAAAAAGACAATTAGCCGTTGCTGTAGAGTCCTCTAGTGGTGAACATTCATTTCACAAACGGCCCAAGTGTGCACCCAAATGAACTCAACCTCCTATTCCTGTTTATTTTCTGTTTACATAAAACTGTGTATACAAAATATGTCAGTGGCCAAACTCCAAACTATTTTAACCATTTATGAACTGTGTCAAAGGCAGTGATCTAAAATTAAACAAAAAAATCTTCTCACTTCCAAGTGACATCTCCCATCAAAGGTTGGATACTCCTCCAAATGGGTGGTTTGAAACACTATAGGCTTAAAAAAATTCCAGATCTTGCCTGCTCAGGTGTTTTTTCTAGCCTGCTTCTGAGAGAAATAGAGAATAGAATAGAGAGAGCCTGCAGAATAGAATTGTTGCCACATGCATAGCAAAACCCTTTCCATTTTAAAATCCAAGAGAAAACTGGATGGTGGTGCAGCATTATTGTGCTGAATAGCACAGGCCAGCTCAGTCTCCAGCAGCCTCAGCAGTGGGTTGGGGTGAGAAGCTTGCAATTTCAAACCCAAGTAATTTAAAGTATCCTTCACATATCCTTTTCTGCCCCCCTCCTCCCACATTGTCCCAGGCCTGCTTTATTTCTGTTCCTGGGCTCTGTCAGTCAAAAGACATGGCCTTATGAAAATCCTGAGTCACATGGTGTTTGCAGCAATTTGAATATGTGATAGAGGAGAAAAAAGCTATTGCCTGCTGTGAGCACCACCCTTGGCAGGAATTCCCCTTCCTCATGAGTATGTCCATTCTCTGCCCTCTTCTTCAGGCCTGGGTCTTCTCAAATGTGTTCCAATTTCTGCTTCATAACCAAGGAAGAAAACTTACAAAGATTTAAGACTTCATTACAAAATATAGTCTCACATGCTGCAACCAAATAATTGGACACTGTTTCTTTCCTAAGAGTCTTTTTTCTTCTCCCTGTGAATAATCACCTGCCAATACTGCCCTTTGAGCTGCAGCTTCTGCATTGGAATAGCTGTATTAACACCTACTGAAGACAACCTGCTAGTCATTGACAGGCTGTGTAATTTAAGAAGCATCAAAAATACCAAGAAAAAAAGGATCATAAAATTATAAGCAGACTGGAGAATGCTGCCACTTAAAATGCTGCTTCACCCATGTTAACAACCAATTCAGAGGAAAAAAGCTGTAAGAATTTTTAAAAATAATTTAAAAAAATTTTCCTTCACTTGAACCAGCATGTAGAAATAATATGGTCCTAAAGTCAGATAATAATTTGGGCTGGAGCAGACCACAGGCACTCATTTGGCCCAACACTCAGCACAAACCCAGCTAGACCAGCTTGCTCAGGGGCTTGTCGAGCTGAGCTTTTGAATGTCTTTTAGGCTGGAGATTCCTCCACCTTTCTGGACCTTGTATGTGATACATATTCAAATAATTCATGTAATGTTTCATCTTTCTGTGCTGTAGTTGTGAAGCTTTTCTAGCTGAAAGCTGCAGTACTTGGTATGTGTTTGAATTTACAGGTCCATTCCCACTGATTTATTTTAATTATTTTTCTTCAGGCCTGACATCCTCCCAGTAAGCACAGACACCTCCTTGAACACTTCTGCTGAGAAGTAAAGCTTTAAGCTTATCTCTGCCAAACCCTCAGCAGGGTCCAGATGCTTGCTGGTGTCACTGTTAATTAGGCTGATTTCAGAAGTGCTCACTGTAAACTTAAACTGAGCTGCCAGCCCCCTATCAGTCCTGCCTGCCTGCATTAGTTCCTATATCCCCTCATGTCCAAATCAATAATATTATGTACCAGTAAATAATAAGGGTTTCATAATACTGAAGTAACAGAGGTTTAGAGTGTTGTTTCAGCTACAGAAATGAGCCCCTGGGGTCTGTTGTTTAGCTGTTGATTTTTCCGTGTCCCAAAGGAGAGTTTCAAAGCACTTTCAAAGTGCTTTTCACAGGGGGATTAGCCAACAGACCATTGCCAAGGCCCTGGGAGAGCAGATATTGTTGCATCCGAGTGGGAAAGTTTCCTTTTGTTCTCCTCCCTGTTTTCTCCATGCCAGTGGAAATCGAGAAGAAAATAAAGTACCATATTCATGCAAATCTTTACCTTCTGCTGAATCCCAGTGACAGCCAGAAAGACCATTTTCAGCTACTGACTCCAACTTCCATTATTTATTTTTTCTGTAGTTAACATTTCAGTCGTTTAAAATAGAAGATAAAAACTGCTACATGTATTTTAATTCTTTTCACTGTAAAACCTTTTTCCATCCAAAAATAATTCACTGTAAAATTCTAACTGTAATAATTTCTTTTTCTTTATGTCTATAAAGATTAAGTTTGCGGAGAGAAACTGACATACCAGGTAACCGACATGCCAGAACAATTAGTCTTGATGAGAAGCTCTTGAATAACAAATTTTTTTTAGAAAAACGCGGTGGTAACTCTGAATTCCAGGATGAAATCAAAGTACTGACACCCAAAGCAAATCCTTTCCACACCCCAGGGACAGAGAGACTGAAACCTGCTCCTCCAAGTGCTGCATCCCACATGTGTGACCCAAGCTGCTGATCAGAGAGTTGGAAACTCAGGCATCTCCAGATTTTGCTCCGTATTAATTAACTGCTATGTACATCTTGTGGAATTAAAAGCCAGAGCAGCTCTTCCCCTCCTCAGTGCACAGGCTCCACTCCACTGTTGTAAACACACTTGAGATTGGAGCCAGGCCTTTTGCTGGCTGAACTTCCTGCTTTTATTTCATGTTAAATGGTGCTTACAGATACTACCTGTGCTGTGCAGCGGCCAGGGGGTTTATATTAATTAAATGTTGCTATGGAAACAGCACATCAAGCAGAGGATGGTGTTTCTAGGGGAGGGAGGGAAGGAGCTGCTTGTAGCAGAAGGGTCCGTGGCTGATTTGAAGGGACAAGGGTTTGCAGAATTGTGTTTTTGTAAAGTTACCAGAGCCTGGGAAAGTCTCCTGGGTTCCTGTGTCCTTTTCCTTCCTATGTCTGATAGCTCCTGCCTGCATCAATCCTCTCCTCTGAGCCCTGTGAGAAACCCCAGTTCTTTAGTAGATCAAATAATCTTGTCTTCCCCTTGAAATGCTCCCTAATTCACAGCCTAAACAGCAGAGATTCAGCTCTGAATAAGTAAAATCATGGTATTACAGCTGAACACTGAGAAGTCAGAAACTAGAGCTCTGTCCCTGGTGAAAAATGGGAGGCTTGACCCTTTGCAAGGAAGCATAGTCAGTCTAATCTGTGTAGATATCCCTGATGTCTTGCCTTGGTTATGCAAAGAGCTGGTTTAAGCCATTTTATATGTGTTGCTTTTTCTCCTTCTCTGAATGTAGCAACAGCTAAGACACCTGGCTTTGTCAGCACAGGAATAAAAGCAATTGCAAAACATTTTATGTAACTGAAGAATCACTTTCACAGGCCAAGTTTGAGGAAATATATAGGTCTTGATGGCTTATTTGGGATAAGCCCCTGAACCAACCTGTGGTTTATCAAACTGGAGCTATGAAACACAGAGGAGCAGTCATCCAAAGTACACATGGATGAAACCAGACTACTCCTTCCAGGTTGCCTTCCTTATACTTAAGCTGAGATGTTTCAGGGTCATCAGGTATTTCAATAATTTCAAGATTAAGTTTCCTATCTTAGGGAATTTCATGGAGAAAGGGAAATATCTGCATAGCCACTTTGAACCTGCTGTCTAGAAATGTATTTCCCTTCGACACAGCAAGCCTTAAACTTGTGCTCAGAGAAAAAAAAATGGGAACTAGAGTGCATTTGGGATTGAAGCACAGCACCAAGTTCCCTTTCATGCAGCCCAGGAGTAAATGGGGGATATCTCTACAGAGAACAGGTGGATAATTGGTCTTTGCACACATAAGCCTGCTCTAACTTTGCAATCCATCCAGATGTTTTTGAGTATGTGTGATACCCCAAGTGAGATCAGAACTCTGTGCATAGTAAGGAACATTTCCTTCTCTGAAAGACGTGTTATCTGAAACGGCCCAAAAGACAAAGGGTAAGAGAAAAAAAGTATTATGGTAATATTTTCCCTGTTTCACAGATGAAACTGTTCAGCAACTGACTTTAGCTGGGTTCTGTAAGGTTTTGAGTTCAGCATAATGGCTCTGAGCCAGCACCTCAGGTCAGGAATGAAATCTCCCAGCCAATTTTAATTTCTATTATTTTGTCAGGCTGCAGTCAAATTCTCTCCCAAATAGTTCCCCAAACCTATACCCCTCATTTTCATCTAGCTCCAATAGAGATCTGTCTTTTGAAGGATCCCTGATCTGAGTAGCTGCTGCTGAGAGAGGCATCAAACTAGGATGTATCATTAAGAGATAAAAACATCTCTAAATGTATCATTCATTTATCCATCCATCCATCCATCCATCCATCCATCCATCCATCCATCCATCCATCCATCCACTTTTGTCTCNCCATCCATCCATCCATCCATCCATCCATCCATCCATCCATCCATCCACTTTTGTCTCTCCTTCTCGAATCTGGATGCAGATCAGCCATGCCAGCTGCTTATCAATTAAGGAAGAGCAGATTCATGGTCTGATAAATTTAGCAAGTACCATGTAAGCTCTAATTGGTGGGCATGATCCACTCGCCTTGCATTAATTCCAAAAGGTTCTGCTGATCTTGTCTCACATTGTGTCCTCTTTGTGTTTTAATCATCCCCACCCCCATTGCATTGAAATTTTTTGCTGTGACAAGCCCAGCTCTGAAGCAAGCACGTCACTGCTTTCATTGACACTGAAAAATCCTGCCTTGTTAATAGTATAAACGGACTAGGGGCTTTGCCTTCCAGCTTAATTCAAGAGTGCTATCGGCATGAGTGGGTTATAAAAGCTCTTTTTCAAGATGAAAGACAGTTCCTCACCAGAAAAAAAAAAAAAAAAAAAGAACTCAAACATCTTTATGACATCCCAGTGCAAAAAACAATTGAAAAGGATTGTCATAAAAGCAAGCATGTCAGTTGTGAACTTTACTGAATTGAGTCTAATGCAAAATTCATGCCGAGGTGTCACAAGTGAAAGGCAGTTTATTAATCCAACTTATCTGGAGCTGGTAGGCAGCAGTCATGGTAAATTAAGATCATATGAATATTCCTTGGGCTCATTTGGGTTCCTATTCAGGACCCCTTTTGTGAGTACAGCAGGGGCAAAAGGGTCTTTTGGACCCAAAGCAGCCTTCTCTTCCTCTCCCTCCAACACATCTTTTCATACTTGTCACACAGTGGGTGCTTTGGGGCTAAGTGAAGCATGATGTCTTTGCTGTCTGACTGATCAGGATGCAACGCCCAGCTAACCGTGTCATGCTGCTTTATTCCAGTCATGCATTAGAAAGCATTTTATTTCTCCATTACGTTCTGTGCGTTCCCAGGCTGACTTTTCCTACAGGGAAGAAGCTGCAGGGAGGATGGGGTTCTTAGACTCCTTTCTCACATGCTGTCCTGATTTTGCAATGTCTTATTTTCCCCACAGAGAATGGCAAACTGGCTTATAGCTGGTGTGTACGGAAGAATTGCTCCAGTGAATGTCTGTCTGCTGGGAAAGCAGCAGAGCACCTATAGAAAGAACACAGTGGTTTTGTTCAGCACAACAGCCTTTCAGAGGAAACCACAAACACCCTAAAGCAGCAGTGGCGTGGGACCAATGCCTTCCAAAAGGATGAGGGGAAGGAGGAATTAAAGTGGTTTGAATTAAAAATGGAGCAGGCTTGCTAGCTGTCTCCATTGTCTCCTGGTGCTCTTGGGTAGTACTCAAAGTAGACAGTGATGAGATTGACGGGTCTAGCCAGGAAAATGGACCCTCCAGTGCTGGCAAATTACAATCAAAGCACTTAGAACAGGGATGAAACCCACCTCCTTGGAGGTTTAGGCTAATGGCAGGGTCAGAATTTCCCCAGAACCATGTGGGAAGTGGGAGGGCTCTAAATGTGTCTGGCTAAGGGATATGAGGCCAAATTTAGCCTTACCAGAAGCCAGACCAATACTTCTTATTTCTATCTGGGCTGATGCAACTGATTAAGGAGCTCAAGCTGGCCAGAAGTGATAATAAGAAAGTAGATGAAGGCTGAGGAGTTCCTAGGAGGTGAAGGAGTTAGAGTGCATGTTTAATGGGGAGATGGGTTACAACAGGAGAGCTACAGCAGAGATGTGGTTTACTGAGCTCTTGAGGGCTTGAAGAAACTTCTGCAAAGGGAAGAGTACCCCAGATTATTGAAACCAAAGTGGGGAAGAACCTGAAAGAAAGAACAGGCCTCTGGAGCTGGTACCCTGGTGTGAGTGTTGCTGGAAGATGACCTGGATCTATTAAAAAGATGTTAAAGTTGATCCCTTTCTGTCATGTTTATGGATGTTACCCAGAGTGGCTTTTATCAGATGTGCATTTGGCTTAGCACTGAAGGATAATTGCAGCTAAATAGTCTTTGAAATGAGATCTACAAATGCTATAGAGTGTGAGCTGGCCAAATTCTGTCCCCATTTACATCCATGAGGTTTCTCTGATATCTGTGATGGCAGAATTTGTTTGAGATGTTACGGAGGGTAGACAGGAATGCATTGCATGATTATGACAGTGACCTGCTTTGTGTCAGCTGTTCCAATGACTCATTTCATAATTTTTGGAATGTCACTTACCCTTTCTGTGCTGTGATTTACTCAGCTCTGCTTATTCATGTTGGCCTGTCTTACCTGAGGAAATTGCTCCAAGAATTCCTTGGGCACTGTGCATGGAGGGTTTTGCAAACTGCAGAGCACAGACAATTGCAGCTGGGAGCAAAAATGAGCAAAATGTACTTGAAATGTGCCACTAAATGATTTCTGTCACCTTTACTTGCTGAAGCCACTGAAGTGTGACAGCCAGTAGAAAGGAAAAATAATAGCAGGTTGGTCTTCCTTGGCCCCAGTCATGCTACGATTTAGAATTTACTTCCGTGACTCTGTGTAAATCTGAAATATGAATGCCTTTGTGGTTTAGTTTTTTTGGTTTGTTTTTTTTTTTTTTTTTTTTTCAGGATGGAGATTTTACACTCCAGGCTAAGGATTGTCTTGAAACGTGCTGGCACGAGACCTTGATAGCGGCTGAACCCCAAAGAACATCTGGTGCCATGTGCCCACATTTTTTGGGATATGAGGTACCTTTATCTAAAAGACACACAACCCCTTCCCCTGCCTGAACTCCGAGTGGGCTGTTGCTTGTCTGCTGTAACCCCTGCGCTATGGAGAGCTGAGGGAGCGGGAGAAAGACGCGGGCTGAGCCCCTGAGGATGGGGAATTGGGCGGCTGGTGCTGGAACGGCAGCACGGGCTCCTGGCGCTCCCGCTGGCCGCGGGGCTGCCGCGGGCTGTCCGTGTCCCCGCTCCGTGGCTCGGTCCCCACAAGATGGCACTCGGCACCAGCGCATCCCTGTGTCCTGGCAGGGATCGGCCACACGGCTCCGCTCCCGGGACCATCGGCACCCGCGGGGACAGAATCACGGCGTACCCTGGGCTCGGAGGGACACAGAGCATCGTGGGGTCCAGCCCAGCACAGGAACACCCCCCAAATCCCACCATACGCTCGACAGCGTTGTACAAATACATCCTGAGCATCAGGATGCATCCGAATACATCAAATACGTCAGGCTCGGGGCTGTGACCGCTTCTCTGGGCAGCCTTTTCCAGTGCTCACCACCCTGTGGGTGAAGATCCTTTCCCCAATATCCATCCTAAGCCTGACCCAGCTCCAGCGGTTCCCTCGGGTGCTGTCACTGGTCACACCGAGCAGAGATCAGAGCTGCCTCTCCTGGAGAAGCTGCAGCCCGCGGCGAGCTCTGCCCTCGCTCTGCTCTTCTCCAGTGCCCTCAGCTGCTTCCCCTCCAGATCCTCCACCATCTTCATAACCCTCCTTTGACACTCTAATAATAGCTTTAATACCTCCTTATACTGTGGCCCCCAAAAGGAGCCAAGAGGATGGAAAGGCAGCCCCAGTTTGCCATAGGGAGTCTCCTGGGGAGCTGCCACATGTTTTCAGCACAGACATACCTCTAATATCTGCATTTTTCCCTGAAACAGAGAGGACACCAGAGAGGACACCAGGGGATTTCTTTCCCCTTCTTACTGTGCATGTTTTAGCTTCTAGGACAATTGTCCCAAATAAATAGAACTGAAGTAGGTATCTCAGCTCACTCCAGCTGGCCCTTCCTGGCAAGGGTGCCCTGAACCACTGCAGTTACCTCAAGCTGCAATGGAGACCTTTGGAAACCCCTGGCTGGGTTGAAGAACAATAAAAAGAATTTCTGATATAGAGCATTTTAGATCTAGTAATGCACAAATTGTGATTTCAGCATTTCTCTGTAGACTGTGATTTGAGAATCACTTTCCAGTGGAGAAATTGGCCACGTAAATAAGAAAAACACATGATAATTTAGGTGGCAAGCTTAATTACATGATTATTTTCATTCTCGTAAATGTGTATAACCTACGGTGGAATATTCAATAAAATTATAGCTTGGGCACTGAAGAGATTTCCTTATCACTAAAAATATGCTCTAACCGTTCTTAAAGAAAGGTTTAGTAAATTGCCTCTAAAGTACAGGAAATTGGCTTTGCTCCTTCTGTGGAATATTTGGCTAAAGAAGCACATCACGGGCAGCAGGGCTAAAAAGATTCACTAAGGTCTGAAACACATGAAGTCCTGCAGCAGAAGTATTACCAGCCCCTCCAAGAGAACTTATGGGACTTAATTTTGCTACAGATTCTCTGGAGGATTATCAAGAAATTGATTTATGAGTTGAAATACCCACGTTATCATAATTTGATACTGCAACATGGGATTGCAGTCACTTGTGTTACTGCAAGTCAGACTCTCTATTCTATCTCTAGTATTTTTCAATGTCTACAATACTCTAGAATAAAATATTCTGAAGAAGAGATAGTGACCAGGATAAATTTTGCTAGTTGTTCAGTGTAATGGGGTGAGATGTTTCAGGACGTCAGTTCCAGAATGTAATAGCAGAAATATGTTAGGAAGTTGATTTTTCTCTCATGATAATTGTGACTTTACAGCTGTCTCAGCGGTTGAATTATTTTAAAATGTTGTCAGAGAATTCAGGCTACTTATAGCCAAAATGGAAGCATCCAAAAACTATTTACTGTTTGGTGATCTATATGTAAATAATTTGGTCTCCCAAAATGGTTGTTTTCCACGAGTTGGGCCGCTTCTCCCCAGTTCATCCATATTTGCATCCATACACCTTTACCTTACTAAGCTGAATTGACAAGCCAACACCTGCTCAGATACAATAGCCAAAATATTTTCTTAGTCCTTTAGCCAGTGTATTTTGTGCCACAGTGCCTTTATTCAGGCTGGAGAGTAAAAGTGCCATGGGGAAAACATGTGTTTTTACCACAGAGGTGCAGGATAAGCAGAATTCCTGCATCCTTAGTTTCCTCCAGCAGCTTCCAGCACTAATTATACTCCCATGAAGAACTCAGAAAATCAGTCAGACTTCTTGTAGAAGAGCATCTGAGTTGGTACATCCCTCCCAGGTTATTAAATGAGAGCTACACTCTATTGTCTTTACCTCCTGTTTGAGTTGCAGAAAAGATGAGGTAGTGCCTGAATGCTTCCTACAGGAGATATTTAAAGAGTCAGAGAACTTTTCTCATTGTACTTTTCCTCTGCTTCCTTAATCGAACATCACATTCTAGTTAATGTGCAGTTTCCAAGGCAAACTCAGTTTTGATCAAGTTGTGCTAACTTTGAAAATCTGACTGACTCCAGCTTAAAATGGATGCACTGAAAGGTGGATGAAAGGCCTTTTTTATCAGTGTTGAAGGAAGTAGTTCAAAAGCAGAGATGGTTTCTTTCTGAAGACAAAGAAGCTCTTTCTCACCCACTTCGTGCCATGAAAGAGATCCTTTGCAACTAACTGCCCATCAGAGGAGAATTTGATGAACTGGAAATGAAGTGATAGTGCATTGGGAATTTTATTACTATAGCTGGAGTAAAGGAAATTTATTGTAAGGGAATGCCCCCTCATACCCCCCAAGTGTCCTCTTGCTTCAGTCCTTTTTTGATTTGTGTTTTTCTTCCTCTCTTTGGCTGTCAATCAGTGTTTTCCTTTATGGCTCGACAGAGTGAACTTCTGGTGTTCTTTCCATCTCCTACTGTCAATAACCCTGGACAGGGACAGGGAGAGGGAGAGAGAAACATAGAGGCAGAAATTCTACCAGCTGTTGAGGCAACCAGGATTAGAGCCCTAAGTTGGAGACACAAACTTTTTACATGGGTGAGGCAATTATTGGTGGAATGGAGCTTTTTAGAAGGCAGAATCCCCACTGACTTGATTTCCATCAGTTCCTAAATGAATATTTAATTGTTGCCTATTAAGATGCTCGTTGTCTATAAAGCAGACAAAACCACTGTTGCTGGGTTTGCCAGCTGGTGAAATTGGTGACATGTTAGATTAGAGCAATGGACCATGACTATGTTGGAGTGGTCTGGTAGATTATAAAAATTCAGCAGAACAGTTTGGCTTTGCTAACATCCACCAGATATAGATGCTTAAACCAATGGGACCATAAGAAACTGATTTAAATTCCTGCTCTTCCTGCCAGGGAAAAGATACCCTAAAAATTTACTAGCTTTTCCTGAATGGGCATTTAAGAAAATTGAAGTTTTGAGGTCCCTCTCTGGGTTAGATTTCCCTCTCTACATTAAGCTTAGGGGGATAACTTCATCTCTCAACCAGTGTCTCACCTAAGATTTTTTTGCTTAAATAGCTTTAAAAATGGGAAGAAACAACATTGATGCACAAATACACACAGAGCAGCACAAGAGCATATGAAATGTTCTCATACAAATTCTTAAAGGCAATATCACACTAAAGTTGGCAGAAATGTTACCTATGTATGATTTGGTAATGGGGAAAATTAGCCACTGGAATGAAATAACAAGGGAAGATGTAGTTTCTTCACCTGAAAATCTCCTCAGCTCCCAGACCAGATGCCTGGACAGCTTTGACAGGCAAAAATTCTTATACTCAACAGAAATACCAGGGTTGAATTCAATGGTCTGCAATCTACAGGAGTTTAGACAGTGATACTTTCTGCATTCAGCTAAGGCTCTTGGGATCTTCTTCTTTCCTGGTTTTACATCTGACATAGATCAAATGGCACTCAGGAACAGATTTAAAAGGAGCACACATGATCTTGAACAACCAGGTGCAAGGGTTACTGGGATCAGAGCAAAGAGCAAATTTCCCCCTTATTTTGGGTGCTGGTTTAGGTCTGAAGGGCAGCAGGCTCTGAGATACAGATAACAAAGCTCAATAGCAAAGGCAGGAAGGAGTAGGTTCAACGTCCTTCCACTCTTCTTTTTAGCTAGAGGCAATGCAAGCAAAATCATCTCCCGCTACTTGATGTGAATTTGCATAATATCAGATTGTATCCTTTTACCAGCTTGATATACTTCACCCCTCCAATACATTTATTTAATGCATTTAATTCGTTTTGATGCGTGAACAGCGAAAAAGCATCCTGATATGAGTACTGAGTGCCATGTCAATTATTTAAAATTACACCCAGGCTGCACTGTAATCAGCTTATCCCACCTTTCAGCAACAGCTTGTTATTAAAGATAACCATCACTTTGCTTCTTTTCAGTCCCCCTTCCTGCTCTTTACAGAGCTGAGGAAGTCCAGGTACTGGGTATAGTGCCTGAGGCATTCGTACCCCTGGCAATTTTTGACCAAAGTCAGGAAGGTTTTAAGGGATTCAGGATTTCCATGAAGAAGGGTCCTGAATATCCCATCCCTTTTGACAGGATCAAGGGATGACAAGCATCTGTGTCAGAGCCAACTCTAGCTAAAACAAATTGCTGTGGGAAGGAAGGTGTGTTTCCAGAGGATGTGAAGATTAGAAACTGAATCTGTGCCTCCTGCAAGTGCTCTCCTTCACCTCAGGCAGGCCTGCTCCTGTGTGTAGTTGGTGTGGGACTGCCTCAGAGGATGGAAAGCAGCAACCAGTGGGAGAATGCTCCTTCCCCCAGTTCCTGTCCATGTTCTGCCCTTGCTCTGCAGGCTTTGGGAGACTTCCAGTGGCTTATTTGTTCCTCTGTGTCAGCCAGCTGAAGCATCTTACCATGCCCTTGAAATCCTGCCCACACCAGCACTCCTACACACATCCTTTGATTCCAGCTGCAGAGGGGAATGAGAGAGGAAAAGGGCAAAATCGTGGTGGTGAGGAGGTGGAGATCAGAGACACAGATGAAACAAAAGGTCTAATTACATGTGCCCTCTGCTCTGGAGCTGCAGCCTGGGTTTTGTGATGCACATGGTTGTACAATGGCTTCCAAGTTTATAAAAGGAGAATATGTTCTCCCAGCCAGTGCTGGGGGAGAACTCTTGCCATCCCCTAATCCAGTAAGATGGTTAATGGCAGCATCTGCTACACTTACACACTTCCACTTGTTAATTAAGAACACATAGGCTTCAATTTGAAGTTAAAGTGACACATTTAATAGTATCTTTCAGAGCTTGTTAAGGCTCAATGAGGACTTGATAGTCACAATAAGTTTGCATAATAAAAATTTTGGTCCTGATGTTAAAGTACCACATATTATGCAACATGCATACAGAGGAGGAAAAGAGGAAACCTCTGAATAATCCTTTCCTCTGTCTTCCTAGAGCAGCAGAGGTGTTAGTCAGGAGCACTTCATCTCCAATTTGTGTAAAGGCAGGAGCAGCATGTATTTCTGCCACAGGGTTATGTGTGCACCCAAGTATCTGCATAACTTAACAGAGAGGGCAAAAGTGTAGGGAAGATGAGAGCCTGAATGTTCAGCTGTTCCTCTGGATGTACTTTCATTACATCTCTGAAAAATCTTACATTAACTGCAAAAGCAAAAGGGGGCTTCTGAGGATTGGATTGTAAAAGAGGGTTCCAGGGTTTGTGTGAATTTGGAAAGTTAGTTTGGATTTAGGCAGGTTAGGAATTGTAATAAATGTTCAGTGGGATAAACTGAAAGTTAGTAAGGTTTCCTCTTACTCCAAAATTAAGTTTCTACACATTTACTATTCATACCCGCTGCACAATGTGATGGGTAGACAAAAGTATGTAGCTTAAATTAATGATAATTTTCAATGTTAAGGAAACCAAAATAATTTTAAACCACTTCTTTTCTTTTTTTTTTTCCACCATATTTCTATACTTATGCACTTGTGTCAGCTCAGGCACTTAAGAAACCTGTTTCTGTTTCTGTTTCATGTCAGTTTTGGTATCTGCTCCTCCTTGCTTTTGGTAATTTGTTCTCCAACCTAGATCTGAATTTTCTTCTATGGGTATTATGTTTATCTGTTTCCTCATATTAAAAGTTACAGCAGAATTTGTAAAGTGGGAGGCTTGCTATTTTTAATAATATGTCACTAGCTATTAAACTTTCAGAAAATCTAGGAAGTTTTCATGTTTTTTGTGGGTAATGTTGTGTTTTAAAACACTAAGTGAGAGTTCTCCCTTGACAAAGAGCAAATAACATTTTGTATTAATGGAAAATCCTCTAAAACATTTGTCTTTCCCATATATTTAGTAAATCTTAAACAAAATATAAGCCCTGTAGTGTATTTCATGGCTTATTTTCACACTAAATATTGTTTTATTTTAACTAAACACTTTTGTGTCATTGCATGCTACTAAAAATAAAGTCATAAAAAGCAACTGTGCTACATAGTACAGGCTCCTTTGTTCTCAGTGCTGCAAGGTTTGATGTCTGCACTAAAGATGAATTCACTATGCTTAGAAAAGAAAAAAAAAAAGTTCTCACTTCAGGAGAAAAGATGCATTTTGCAAAGTCTTGTGTGGACCTCATCTTTGAAGAGCAGGGCAGCTTTCCATCTATTCTCCTGTCCAAGGCCAAATCCCTCCTCTCTGATTGAGCCTGTGCTGCAGATTTTACCTAGAAGGGTTTTTTTTCCACATGTGGCTCCCTGAGGGATATTTGCTGGCAGCCACACAGAAAAAACCCACCAAAGGTCTGTGGTTCCCCTGCTGGTGCTGGAGGACATCAGCTGTGGGAGCATCCTTGTGCTGATGGAGGTTCTCCCCCATTTAACATGGTTGGAACCTTTTGTGGCTGTGATCCCCCATTCCAGCTCAGCTCTAGGAAGAACATCCAACACTAAGGAATATCCAATGCTAAGGAATAATTTTCTCTGTTGTGTCTGAGCTACACCATTTCCACTGGGGAATACATTGATCAGCAGCTTGCTTTTCCATGGTGTAAAACAGCCAGACCCTACCTGGGACCTATTCAAGCAGGTATTTTTATAGCCCCCATGTGCTTGCACACACCCTCGTGTTGAGGCAGCCTCACCTGACTCTAAAAAAGAGCTTTCAAGCAGTGAACAGAGCTCTGCTCCACTCTCAGCAAGGTGATGCCTTGGAGGAGTCACAGTATGGACATGGGGGAGGCTGGCAATGCTTCACTGTCATCCAGAGCACCCAAATTTATGTTCTTGTGTTTGCTGGATGGAAAAAACTGTGTCAGAGTTCCCCTAGCAGTTGCTGGCCAGCAATGAAGGGCAGGCTCAGACACACCTGCCCTGCAAAGGTTAACAAGGTGCTGATCTGCACTGAGGTGATGGGGCTGAATCAGTTCCCTGACCTACCAACACCCCTGAACGTTTTATCCTTTCATACAAGATTTTATCTCAGGGTACTCCAGGGTGGAGTGTTTTTTGTGTTGTTGAAGGTTTTGAATTTCTGAGTGAATGAGTAGGGATGGCAGAATAAACCTGAGATCAGGACACCTGATCCTAAGGTATCAGGAGTTACAGAAAGGGAGGTCTGAGGGAACTCCGTGGGGACAGAGGTGTGCCTGAGGGACTGTGTGGGCACTGGTAGGGTATTTTAGGAGTCCAAATTCAAAGGGATGAGTTTTACATTCAGTCCTAAGTGACATAAGGCTAGATAGCATCATTTTTTAATAGGCAGCTCACAGGAAAAAAGGAACAAGGCCTTCACCAGTCAGTGATCTACAGCAGGGCCTCTCCACCTCCACAAGCAAATCAGCCTATTTCACAGCCTCCAAGAGTGCTTTCTTTGGGTGGAAGAAGAAAGAGGGTTGCTCTGAGAAAACAGTCCACTTTTTAAACACAGATAGAATAAGTTTGATTTGCAGTTTCATTCAGATTGCTGGGGGCAGAGTCAGACTGAGGCCTGGGGCTCCTTTGAGGCAGCTGAGAAGTTTGTCTCACAGACCAGCTGCTCCCTGGTAGTTTGGTGTCAGGGATCACAAAGACCCTGCCCAAAATCACAGGAATATGTCAGAAAAACACAGTTTGGGGCAAAGTGAAGGAAGAGGGAAAACAACCACTGCAGATCATCATGCAACAAAATCAGTAGGATACAGCTGGAAGGAGACCCTCTAAGCAAATAAGAGTAGGGTGATAGGAGAGCTGTCTCTGCTGAAGAGATAGGGAACATTTAATTGATGAAGCCACTGAGGTGAGGGAAGAAAGGAGAGGAAAGCTGGTACTTGGATTTCTTCATTCCAGGTCAATAATCTGAAACTAAATATCCCCTTGCACCTTGTACACCAGGAGCTCTCCAGCATGTCAAAATGAAAATTTAAGGATATTAAACTCAGCTCCTAGTGCAATTACTATGCAGATGGTGGAAAATAAGTGTTGGCAGATTTAGTGTGGGTGCTTGGTGAAGCTTGTGTCTATTGAAGAGGCAATGGGCAAACACTAAAGGGGAAATTTCAATTTCTTCACAGCTCTGGAAGACCTGAGATAATCAAAATATTCATAGGGACTGTTTAGAATCTTCTTTTAGGGAAAAAACCTGTAAGCTGCTAGTTCCTCTGTGTTTTGCTGTCATGTACAGGTTATCTGCAAAGGGCAGGTGGGGGTCTGGGGAGTTACTTGTTGATTCAGAGAGTGATGTGGAAAGCAGAGGCTGTGCCAGCCCTGGGTCATCCCAGCACCCAGCTCTGACCCACAGCATTCATGTCCCAGAGCTCTGAAGCCCCATCATGGTTGATGCCACTTCAGTCCCCTTGTCTGCTGGGTGTTTCATGTCATCTGGTGACACTCCTCAGTCCCAGACTCCTCTTGTCCAGCCCTGCTGTTCTGCTGTGCTAGAGTTGTTGCTAACAGTCGGACTAAGCTGATCCTCTTGTGGATCAGGCAAAGTCAGCTTTTAGAACTCAGGTTTGAGTCCAGATTTCCAGGACATTATGCACACTCCTGCCTTTCTCCTGCTGCTGCACCACGGTCTCAGCTGAGTTTTCCTGTGGGTTCTGTTTTCCATTTCTCATTTCTCTGGAGAAAAGGTTGCAAAGCTCCCCCTTGGGTGGAGATTCACCAAGGACTGTTCTTATTTATGTTTCTACTTCCAGTCCAAAGCAGGCACTCTTGGTAGGCAGCTTGACAGCCTGAGCTGCTCCCTGCTTGAGGAGCCCTGTAACAAATGAATAAATACTGTCTAAGGTACAACATTTTCTGGTGCTGATTAACCTGAGCTGAAAAGATGGATGCCAGCTCTTGCAAGCTGTGCTATCAGGGAGAGCAGTGCAGGATGAATTTTGTGACATGGTTTAGAACCAGACCTTGGTAGCTAAGTGGGTAACAGCACCATCTACCATTTAAGCACTTTATATCCCCGTGCAGAAAAGTCACTCCAGAAGTACATGGGAGGTGCTCAATGGCCATGCTGTGTAGAAAATCCATTAAAGCCCAATCAAGCTCAAGTTTGAAATCCAAGCTTGGTGGCAGCATAAAAAAAAAAAAACAAACCACTTGAAGTGGAGAAATAAATCTCTGCTTAATCTCTCAGAGAAAACCACAGTGGCAACTCAATGCAGGCACGATACAGTGCAGCAGGCTTCCTCTGACAGTGCAGAGAGGGGCTCAGAGCTCTGCAGGAGGGACCCACACCCAGGGTATTGAAAATGCACTTGGATGCTGTGTACAATATGCCCAGGCATTCTGCAGACCTGAGGGAAACTGAGAGGGAGACAAGGCCTGAGGAAAGGACCCTGCTTTCACTGATCAGGGGTGGAACTGCATAAAGGACCCCAGTTTGGCAGGATTCAAACATCCCAAAAGGAAAGAGAAACTGGTGCCAACCCAGAAGAAGGCATGAGTGGCAGCATTGGAAAGCCAAGGCCAGCACCTGCACTTCCCATAGGATGGGCAGGGGTGGGACAATCTCACCCCACACACACATTGTTATATCTCTGCTGTCTCAAGAAAGATCACCTCCAGGAGTAAGAAAGGGTTGTGACACCCATCGACCACTCAGTGATGACTTTATAGACCAGTCAGTACATATAGACCAGCAGCAGGGCCTCTTGCAAACACAGCTGTTCCCCTCCATTGCCTTCTTTTTTTTGCCTTGGAGACAATATTCAGATTTTTATAAGGCTGTGCTGGAACTAATGAGAGCAGCCTGGTCAAGCTGCCAGAGTGAATCAGTGGGATAATGTTGCACTGATATGCTGGGCCACTCTATTCTTTTCCTAAAACTTTAAATTGGTTGAGATCCAATTTTGTCTCTCATTTTTACACTCAGTGGGGGAATTTTCTGGCAGTGCTTCAGTCTGGAGATTTTGCTTCCTGTGTATCATACTCCTTCCAATCATGAAGTTGGAGGGGGGTCAAGCTGAGCAATATTCCCTTGGTGTGTGAAGAGATGCACAAACTGTTTCTCATTAGAGAAGAGCCGGAGTTTGGAACCTCAGTTCTGAACACATCAGAGTTCTGAAAATTAACCTTTCCCCAGGGTTCTGGTCCAGACCTAGACTGGACTAGCTCAGCTTGTGAAGCTTTGGAGACAGAGGAATGCAGTGCTTAATTTAGCTCTGATGCTGGAAAACAACCTCCATCATTTTGGTCTGGATTTGTTGTACAGGCCATGGATTGACCTTGAACTCACAGCAGGAGTGATAGCAGCAAATCTTTTCCTTGACTAGAACAGGGTGAAAATATGACTTGCTTTCCAAATGCAGCTTACTTTTGAATTGTTGCTATTGGGTAGGAAAAGGTAAGCAAACAAGAGATACCCATTTCTTCAACATTTATCCACTGTGTATCTGAAGAAAGTACTGTTACACCGAGTCCACAAACCACCTGGCACCTTTTAAATTGGTTTGGCTGATCAAAACCATAAAGTTCTGCCCTGCCTACAAACATCTATAAGATTGCCACTATTTCCAGCAAATAAGTAAAGCAGAAGCAACAGGGGGCCTCCTTGCTGGCAAGTCCTGATAAAAGAAGAAGAAAAAGAAAAAAGAAATGAAAAAAAGAAAAAGAAGTTTTTTAACTACTTTGAAGGAGTGTTTAAATTCTGTTAAGTAAAAAGATTTGGAAGCTGAGCGAAAAAATCAGAGGATGATGATCCCCAAGGATTAAAGATGATGGATTTGACCTGAGTCTAGAAAAACACGTTAGATTAGCATTTACTTGGCTGTTGGATCTTAAAAAATGAAAAATATACTTTTACTTCTAACATTTGTCTTCTCTTTAAAATTTTGAAATAACCCAAATGAATGCAAGAATGAAGGCCTATATATACCAAGCTGATATAAGAAATATTTTAGTTAATAAGTAGATTTATTTTTTGCATGGATTTTGGCTTCTCTATTCAAAAAAGCAAAGAGAGAACTCAAGGTTGGCATAGTTCTCCTACATGCAGTGCTGAAATAAAGCATCTTAAATTTGTATCTGGAGCTGCCTCTCATGACTGTGTTTGCTATCTGGTAGCATGTTTATGGGGTTTATGACTCAGCTCTGTGAGATTTCCTTCAGAAGGGAACACAAAGCACCAGAGTCTGGGGGTGGTTTTGACCTGCAGAAAATGCCTGTGGTGTCACCCCTCCATGGACATAGACTGGCATTTCCTGTCCAGGCAGAAATTGCCTCTATTTGCCTTCATTATTTATCCTGGCATGTCAGAAATCCTTCTGTGTGCTTGGATTTCTCTTCTTTTGGCTAGATGGGGAAAGCTGTATGTGTAGACCTACCCATAATTTGTAGGTTATACAGGCTCAGCAAGCAAACCAGGGGAGTAGAGGTGCAAGAATAGTTTGGAGCAGGTCGTGCTGGGGCACTTCTGCTGTCCTACATGAAGTTGGGGAGTTTTATTTCTGCCTAGACCTAATCTGGTCCCATGGACCAAATGTCTCCATCGTACATGGGATCCAAAGCTGTCTGGAGGACCAGACATCAACTTGGTCATTATGTCTTGTGTCTGCCTCAGGGTCTGGAGCACATTTGCTGCACATTTTGGTTGGAGCTTCTGGTTTAATTTTCTTGGAGAGGAATCTGGTTCATGGGCATCACAACAGCTCTGTAAACAGAGCCAATGCATGGTTAATTGATGACTGGGAGATTTACTTCAAAATCCCACTCATGTTCTGAAGCAAAATGCTAATGTAGAGGCAGCCTTATGTGATGTGTGGAAACAATTCATTTGGTCCTTCCAAATGCAACTTGATTTGTTTTTTTGTGTCTGAAAATATTTCTCGCGGATGAGATTTCTTTCTCCTGAAGAGCTCTGCCAGCCCATGAGGCTGAGAGCAGGAGCTGATGGGGGGAGTTATTTCAGCATCCCGAGGAGGGAGAGCAGAACAGACACAGTGGGTGAGATTTAGCAGCACTTCGTAATGGATGCCTCATCCTTCTCTGAGGCTGTTCCTCCTGTGCTGTTGCATTAATGGCTGTTCCTTTGCCTTGTCTGTGGGTGAGATTGGCCAACAAGCTGGGTCTGAGGAAGGCAGCTTGATTCTCTCCCTGTCTCCTTTAGCTGGATGTTGTGCCCCTCCCAGTGATTGTCTGTTTTCGTAAGACTATCTGAGTCTGTTTGAATCCTTACAAACTGTTTGACTTGTTGACCTGCTGCAATAGCTAATTCCACAGGGTGTCTGCAGCGTGCTAAAAAAAAAATAACAGCTTTCTTCTTGTGACTTCCAAATTATGTGCCTTTTTAGTTTAACAAAAAATTCTCCATCACTCTAGGAGGAGGGGAGAAGAGGAGCATTAGGTCAGGATTCACCACAGAGTTAATTTTCTTTAACTGCCAAGCTCTCCATTTACAATCTTTTAAATTCTTTAAAATTAAAGATAAAGCACCTAGTTACTGCAATGATAGCAGCTTCATGTTTTTATATGTGTCCTTTCTAGGTTAAAATCACTCCCAGCCTTTGTGATCTCTTCACAAATAGAAGCTTCTGCTCCCAGAGGAACTGCCACAAAAATCTGGCTGCAATCTGTCCTCATGCTGCAGGGCCTGTGTGTCTGGAGATGCACTTGGTGCATGGCACACCCAGAAAACATCTCCCATTTCTCTGTTGCTCTTCTTGCCCCCTGGACTCAGAATTCATTTGGTTACCTCTGGTGACTCCTGTGCCTGTCCTAGGGAGAGATGGGAGGTGACTCTCGGCTGCTGAAATCTGTGTTTGGGTGAAGGGAGGGCAATGCAGAGCTCAAAGCTGTCCCTGAGGGGGTGAGCACAGGATGGTCACCAGCCCCAGGAGGGTCCCCATGAGTGGTCCTGCCAAAGGCTTCACTGGCCATCCCTGACTGTCTGGGAAGGGCTCAATTGCCCCTATCTGGGGCTAAATCCCTAAAATAATTCCAATAAATACACTGCCTGTGCCCACAACCTGAAGGGTTGTGTGGAGTTAATGAGCTTTCCTGTGAACAAGAAGGAAATTGCTTTTCTGATCTATTTTGTTATACAGCTCCTTGCAATGGAGATTCTCTCTTTACACAGCCTTAGGTGACTACTTTTGGTGCTGTAAGATACAATAAAAATTGAAGGTTCACAGTATAGGTTATCCGTGGAAAGAAATTTAAATATTCACAGGAATTGTAGCATTCAGAGCTGGTTTGTTAGCATCAATTTTGAGTCCAAGATCTCTGAGAGGGACAGAGAGAAAAAGCAGGAGAGAGAATTTCAGTCTCCTTAAAGCAGTGAATCATGTTCTGGTCTGGATTGTAAACTGGTTTGTGGGAAATGTATCATGGCTAGTGCAGTGTGCTGCCTGAAGCAGAGGCATCCTAGCACAAATATATGCCTGTGCCTGTATCCAGCACAGCACTGGGGTTTCCAGCACCATATGCCTGCCTTGGCCAGGAATAGTCCTCTTGAAAAAGCAGTCATTAATTTGGGAATCACACTGACACGGATACACTGCCTCTCATTTCAGAAGCAGTGTACAGCACAGGCAAGCCCTGATATTCCAGTCACTGAATCAGATATGAATTATGGTTCTTGTGGCATCAAAACACCTTTTTTTTTTTTTTTTCCTCCATCCTGGAATGAGAATGCCTTTGTAGTTCTGGAAATTTTTCTGCAGGATTGGAAAGATTTTTCCTGTGCCTGTTTGTGGTCTTGCATCTCACACTGCGATTACAACATTGCACTGATGCTGAGTTGAAGTCTGTTTTTTGGAGCAGCAAAACATAGCAGTGTCAGGGTGGCTTCGTTCTGGGCAGGTTCCAAGTTCTGGGCCCTGCTTTCAGCACTGAAACTGAGTAATGTGTGAAAAGCAGGAGGATGATGGGATCTTGTTGGCACTTTTGGGAGGTGTGGTGTGTGAAAAGCTGTGTTTACATAAGCCCTTGCTGTAGTCCTCAGCTCCTGGGGGGAGAGACAGTGTTGTTTAATGTGCTTTGTGAATCCTCTGTTCCTAGAAAGGGACATCTGAATCTGATTTGTGTCACAAAGCCGTTAATAAACACAGAATCGTAGAATTTGGGTTGGAAGGGACTTTCAAGATCATCGAGTCCAACCCCCTGCTGTGCTTCAATGCCAGGTTGGATGGGACTTTGAGGAATCTGGTCTCATTGAAGGTGTCCTGGCCCATGGCAGGATGATGTAATTGTCCTGTCTGCCCTAATAATTGATCAGACAATGGAGTGCACAATTTTAGCTGCTTAAAAATGTTGGCCATCAACAGTGTTTGGTGTACTTGATTTTCATAACTTATTACTTTGGATGTTTGAGGTAGATGAGATCACATGGCACAAGCTGTTTCCTACACTGGATGGGCCCAAGTCCTTATGCCAGATCTCTGGACTGAATAATGGCAAAGGATGACGTGACTTCTCTAATAGTCTCCTTGAGGGGAGTATTTGATAATATTAGTCTCTGCTGCATTCCTGTTGTAATTGCTTGCTGGAATATTCGTGCAGAAGTGGCATTGCTGCAGTCATAACAAATCCATTGTCAGGGTCGGACCTGGTATTTATAGGTTATTTTTTCTGAAGGAGCACAAGGTGACACAGGAATTCAGCTCTGTATGTGCTGTAGTACATCATATGATAATCAACACGTTTCGTGTGGCACGACAAGCACGAGAGCTCAGTTGAGGTTGATGAATGGATGGCCCAGAATCTGTGGAATTTTTGGAGGCCCACCCCAGGCTGGAGAGATGTGCTACACAACATTTGGAAACATCTGACCCTGCTGGTGTTTTGTGTTTCTGCCTGCCACATTCGTGTGGGGAAGAATCTCAGGAATGATGAAGGTAATGGAGAGATGGGATCCCATCTTCTGCAGGGTTCAGCTCTGGGCACAAGCCAGCTGGATGGAGGTCAGCAAGACCAGGCCTTATCTATGCTTGAAACATGCATTGGTTTTAAATGTCCCCACAGCTGATTTAACTCTTTAGCTTGGCAGGCACCAAGCTGAACTGTGTGGTGCTGGCAAATATCCAGTGCCTCTCTACTGAACTGGGGTCAATTCAAACCTACTGAGGATGGTAGAAAATTTTCTATGAACTTCAAGAGATAATGCATCAAGTTTTCAAGGGACCGTTCAAGGATTTTCCTCTTTCTTGGGCAGCCCTGGTGGAGGAAATTTTCCAGGTTTTAGAGTGGGACATTGAGATGAGGTTATGGTATGTGTGGGAGGAAGATCTGTCTTCTTCTGCCATTGTCACATATGGTATGTGGAGAAGAGACAGACTCAGAGATGTGCCCAGGTCACATTTATGGCTCCTCCTCTCACTGTAAGCTACAGTGCTACAGTGCACATTTACAGAGAGAAAATGTTGTCTTCCCATTTTTTGTGCAGCACCTCAGATTTATGGAGCAGTCAGGCAACGTGAGCATTACCTGCTTCTGGGTGAGGCACTGGGGATCTTCCACAGCAGGGTTATTCCCTTCCAGTCGTGGACAATGGAGCAATCTCATCCATAGCTCTGTAACTCTTGTGCAGCACCTGATTTTAAGTAGCTGCCAAGATTTCTTCTTTCTGCAAAGCTGAGAAGATATAATCCATGGAAGAAGAGGAGGGCTTAAATAAAATATAGGTATATATGACTGTATTTATATACATACAGTGAAAGATTGTATTTATATACATACAGTGAAAGAGAGGAAGGGAGGGAAGGGGCAGAGCAAAGGAAGATGTGAATACCCAAAGCACTTCAAGATGAAAGGTGCTATAGAAATATATTATCACCATTACTTTTATCAATAGTACAATATTGCCAGCTCACTTACTTCATTATAGTCCCATTGCAACATTGATGTTGTTACCTTGCCTACTTTAAAATAGATTGGAGTTTAGTTTTATCTTTTGCTAGGTAAGAAACCACTCTGAGAACTCTAGCTAATGTGCTTCAGAGTGACAGAACAACTATGTTTTATGAAGCCAAATAAAAGTTTGCTTCATCAACTGCTGCAGGGTATAAACAACCGTCAGCCATCTTGGAGAGTAGACATCCTTTTATTTAATTGCAAATTAAAAAACATAAACCACCTTAAACACAGAGCTACTGTCACATCAAATCAATACAATAATTGTGCTCAAGCAGTTGGAAGGCACACGATGCTCAGCTTCTTGCATACTAAAAATATATCAATCACCAGAGCAATAAGCAAGTCTTATAATATATGAGCAGATGATGGTATATTAGCAAGTTTTGTATTGTATGACTGCTTTTCCCCATTTCCATTGAATACAAAAGGGAAACTTTGTGATATGAAAGTTGTTAGCAATTCCTTTTGTGCTGGTGAATTCCTGTTAATAAGAAAATCCCTGGTATAAGGCAAGAGAGTCTCAGGTCACAGGCAACTCCCAGAGACAGACTTTGCTGCCTGAGTATGAGCTGTTCTTCTTTCTTGGTTTTAGGCTGATGGATGTGAGGATTTTAAATTTTTTTCATTAACTGTAGTAATGGAGAAAGGTCTTAGAGACTGAGATCATTGGCCTGCCTGAATGGTTATCTGCTAGCTTGAAAAAAACATAGGTGTTAAAACAAATTCCCAGACTTTTGCACTAATTTCATGAGTAACCCAATGTTTGGTGGTGCTGCACTCACTTCATCAAAGTTTGGTCTTGTCTTCACTTGCACACTGAAGGTGTCTCATTGCCTGGAGGGAGAGATGCTCCCCAGGCAGGAGGGACAGCTCCAGAGATCACTTTGCTGGAGTGCTGAGGGAAACCCTTACAGTGATACAGAACGAGGGAAGCAAAGATGCCGGATGCTCCAGGGTTCACAGCTCACACTGGTGCCTCTTAAAAGGGAGAAAAATTCTGCCTTTCCCTTGACCACTCCCAGACATCTCTCAGCTCTCTCTTCTTTGGAAACTGTAAATAAACCCCTTACCGACGAGGCTGGGAAAAGGCTAAAAAGCTCTTGTTAACGCTGGGAGCCACCGGCTTTCACAGCAGTGCCGCTCTCTTATCACTACTCCAAAGGCTGACTTTGATCCACAGCTTTCTTTTCATGCTGCGTGTAAACAAAGCTTTGCAAGTGCTTTGCATTTGCAGGTCTCATCTGCAGGTAGCTCCTGCCTTGCTCTCTATTCTCAGCCCCTTGCCCTCCCACTAGCTGATCTCCCTCTTCAACCCCGGAGTGGCCCCAGCAAATGCACTGGGGTAACTCCAGGCTTATGGGTTCGTGTTGCTGCTGCATGGAGTGACCTGGAGGCTGGAGAGCAGTGAGTGGGATTTTATGACTTGCCCTTTGCCCACATTTCTCGCCACAGCTTTTGCTCTGAGCTCCAGCTCACAGTCACCAGGCTGGAGAAAGCCAAGGGATCTGTCTCACAAGAGCAGCTCCACCTCCCTCCCTGCCAGCCTCTGCAGCTAGGGAATTTGAAACTCATATAAAGGGTAATAAAAGGGAGATTATTGAGGTAGAGCTGGAGAAAAGCCCAAAGGAAGTCATTGTACCAGATGGAAGTCAATTCTTTCCTAGTGTTAACTATAGCTGCCTTTCTCTTTGCATCGATTCTTTATCGCCCTGATCTGAGAAAGACAAAATATCTCACCCTGATTTTAGTGAGTCCTTGCTGCTGTGCATTTCCCGTCCACAAAGCTTTCAAGTACTTTATAAAGATGGCTGCAAACAGCTCTTGAAAGACTGAGGCATAAAAAGCTTATTTAAGTTCCCCTAAGAGCCGAGGCAAAACCAGGTGAAGAACCCAGGTTTTCAGCAGCTGCCATGTGTGTTGCTGCCTGTGCCACTGTCCCCTCGCTGGCCCTGCCAGCCTTTCACTTTCTGTTTGAAGGTTGCACCAGGGATTCCAACTGTGGAAACTGCCACAGCACTGCTTTAAAAAAAGCAAAAAAATACCAGCCTGAGAACAGAGATTTATGGGGAGAAGATAAAAGTCTTAGTGAGGAACCAAGATGCCTGAAGAACAAGCCCCAGAAGCATTTGGCAGCCAGCCCTGTGTTCTCATCTTTAGCCCGTTCCCCTACTCACGTTTCTGGGGCTGCAGAGTGACAGAGCCAGTTTATCCAGATGATACCGGAGAGGTGACAAAAAGGAGTCACCAATTAGCTCCAGCTACAAGTGCTGTGCCATGGGAAGCATTCAGCCCTGCAGGGAGCTATTTGCTATTTGCCTGAGAAAATGCAGTGAGAGGTCAAGAGCTGGCACTTCTGCCAGGCTCACACAGTGTCTGTGTCAGAGCCCTCTCTCCAAGGCACTAAACTGAAGTCTCATCTACCTTGTCAGCTCCTGAGGATGGGCCGAGAGGACTTGTCCTCACAGCAGTGGCCAGTGTCCTCTTTGGAAAGGACCAAGATCTTCTTTCCACAGGGATTGAATTGCAGGTGGATACGCCTGGGCTGAAACCTGAGCTGGAGTCACCCTAATTTGTAAAATTAGGCCACTCTGCTCTGGGCTGGGAAGGGTGCCCAGGGAAGGGAGAAGGTGACAGGGGACACATTTTGATCTAGGAGGGCTGGGCAGACCCCAGCTATGTGCGCTGAGTGATTCAAACCACTTTCAAGTCAACATCTTAATCTCCTGAGAATCAAAAGGCCGTGAAACAGCAAGAGGAGCAAATTTCAGCTGGGTTGGCTCCGATTAACATCTTCTTTATGAGTTGTGCTCCATGGCAGATGCCATTCATTAGCGTTATTTACGCATTAGGAGACCTATAATTGGAGACTAGCAAGTGTCCTCATCAGAGTTGACCTTATGTATGGAGAAGCTGACATCTGAATGTCAGATTTGCATCTGTGGCTTTTCTCCTCCCAATAACCACTCTAATATGCAAATACGGAGTTGCAAAAGAATGGAAATAAATAAATCAGCCATTTTCAGTTATCTCTGGGAAGATTTGTGTTTGCTGCGGCTTTGGAGGCTGTGCTGAGATTAGACTCTGTCACTTAATCAGCAAGTAAGTGAGAAAGAAAGGCCTTTCAGATGCAGGGGTATGTGGAATGTGAATTGTAAATAGCCTGTAGTGCAATCTGTGAGAAGAAGCAGGTATAAAGTACATTACAGGGCCATTTGCAGTTCTTTGTTCAGGTATAACTGCTGCTTACAGTCATTTCGTTAAATATTCTGTTTATGTCCTTTTCCATCCTGAATAAGAAGTAATCCCAGTCCCCAGAGTGAAGGAGACTCACAAAATACCTGCATTCATGTGCTCAAAGCAAGGCATTAATGGAGCCGTGGAAGTAAAGGGGATGAGGCATCAGCAGGGAGAGGATCAAGGGAACAAACTGTTCCCTGTTGCAATGCTGATTCTCTCAGGAGATGAAACACCACGGGGAGAGAAAAAAAAAACCTCTGGGGCTTGCCACATTCTGTGTAGGAGACTGTGTAGAAGGAAAGGCTGCTGACTGGGAGTTTGCTGGCTGAGTAATTTCACACTGGAAGAGGTCAGTCCCTGGTAAGTCAAAGATACGAATCCTACACCTCAGACAGGTTTGGGAGTGCCCTGCTATGGCACACGTTTGGGCAGAGCTCCTTTGCCATCATAGAAACGGAACCCATGGTCCAGTTGCTCTCCCATGGCTTAAGGGCTTGCTCTTTGCCATGACTCTACCCTGTGGTCCCCAGGGATCAGGGAGATTCAGTTTGCTCTGCTCTGATGGCCCCAGGCTCCCCCAAAACCAGCGGTGACAGATAAGCACTTTTGGAGGGTAATTTGTATCCCAGGCAAGCTGGAGTGCCCTTTCTCTTTTCCATGATTATCTGGACAGGTGATAAGGCTTTGGTGGTATGAATTGCTCCCTCGGGGTTTGCAGTTACATCTCCAGGGACACATGATAATAAAACAAACAGCCCAGGATTTTCCAGGCACTCCTAGTAACTTCATGAGAAGAATACAAACCAATTCATGCCCGAAGGATAAACCCTGTCTCCATTTGCCTGCTCTCTTTTCCTGGTCACCGTGTGTTTGGTCAGAGTCTTCCTGAGTCCTGAGAGCCTGCTTTGCATATGTGGTTTTGTCCCCTACATCCACCTACAATTCAGCTTTGTTTTTTATTCCAGCTGCTCCCACAGCCAGGTGCCATCCCCAGTGCTGTGACAACACAAACTGATTGCTCATCTCTACTGCTTGGTGAGCTTTCCAGTATGAAGACCCCACTTTTCACAGTCTTTGTGCTAGTGCTCCTTCAGGAGTAATCTCAGCTAGACCCAGGTTTGCAGGAAAAGTGGGGAAAAGTATTAATTCTACTGTTTTTGAGGGCTAAATGTGCCCAGTCCTTCCTGAATCATAATGACAGTCCTTTTTGGTGATGAGCAGACACTGCCTTTGCTGAATACAAAAAGGGCAAATTCCAGACAATGGGTAAAATATGTACAAAGAGAACCCACAAATTACTGTATTGCAAATCTCACAACTAATATTTTAAGGAATAGCATGGAAATGGTCGGCATGCTTTTTTTCTAACACTTGCTGTGATTTTTTCCCTTTTTTTATTCGCAACAACGTTTTTTATTTCAAAACTGTAATAAATTTGCATGAAGAAGGTTAATTGCAGGAAACACCAGAATGCAAACATCCAAACATTGTTACATTTCACAGCTTGCTGGTCTGATGCTGACTCTTTCCCTCCTTAATACTGTTTTTGTGAAATTGTCAGAAGTGTGACTTAAGAGGGAAAAAAGCTTTGGCACCTTTAATTGTGTGAGAAGTAGGAAAATACATTGGCTGGGGGTCTGCAGGGCCAGATTAATGTGTGTGATGAAGTGCCAGGCACAGATTTATTACTGTTACCATAAGAAAAATTGGGCACTGTCTAATTCTGGGGTTGTAATTCTCCCCCATCGAGTTATGTCAATGACAAAGCCTCCATGCTGTGGGGAGAAGGAGAAGGAGAAGGAGAAGGAGAAGGAGAAGGAGAAGGAGAAGGAGAAGGANGACTCATTTCTGTACATCCCAAACCCAAACAGCAGTGGTGGTCTGCATTGTATCTAATTGAACAGCTTTCTTCCAAATTACTTTCTTGGCAAAATCTGGCTGGGATCCTGATGCTCTGCTTGAAAATAATGTATTTTTTTTAGCCTGATTTTGTCACCAGACTCAGATAGGACTGAAAAGTCTGGAAATACTGTACCAGAATCATAGAATTAAATGAACCCTCTCCACATCCCACATCCCCACTGATCTTGGGTCAAAGTGTAACATTTCAACACGATTGAAATATTTAGTTCAGATGTCAGCTCTTTAAAACAATTTTTTTTTTAACAAAAGAAGCATCCATTTTCTTTTCAAAAGCATGTTTTGAGCAACAACATGACAGCTTTCAATTCCATGACTGTTAAAAGTGGGACACACTGATATTATCTGTTTCATTTTTTGCAGTATAAAATCTGATGACAATCAGGAAACTGTCGTGTTGGAAACAACTTTTTGCAAACCTTTCCCTGTCCCCAGAAATATGTCAAATATATTCTGCCCATTTCACCCCTCTCAACAGCGCTTTGCTTTTTTTTCTTTTTTCCCTTTTTTTTTTTTTTTGGCCTGTCAGTCAAAGCGAGTGCAAGCTTGGCAGCCTGGCTAATCCTTGGCTTTTTTTTTCTGGGATCAGCTGTATGGCAAAACCTCTGTGCTATGTATACCTGGCCTCCAAATAGAGGCCTGAGACAACCAAGGCATTTTCCATGAGTCATAGAGCAGCCACCAGATAGCAGTGCTATTCCATCTGTGTGGACAGGGCCTAGGCAGTGACCCAGCTTTATCTGTCACCTCTGTCCCATTGGCAGTGCTAATCCATCCATTTCTGCACTTTCTGAAATCTTTTCGAGTCTCAGAAACACATGGAAGTGGGAAGAAAATGGAAATATTACCTCTCTTACTTCTGCCAAAAAATGTGAATTTAAAGCTATTCACAGAAGAGAAAAATGTAATCATGACAGCACTTGGTAAGTGCTGAAAATGTTGAGTCACAACAAGGGATCTGTCTGTTTTCTGTTTGTTTCAGTGGCAGGTGAAGGAGGGTTGATTTAATTATTTTTTAAAGAGAATGAGACAAGTGTTGATTTAGCAGTTTACTCATCAAAGCAATTCCACTTAGAGAGCTGCAGGATTCCAGAAAAAAAAAACAACATGTTCACAAGCTGGAATTAATGTCCTGCATGCAGCAATCTAAGAGCTTTGCAGATTTTACCCATAACATAAAACAAAAAGTTATTTTGTAAAGAAGCTGCTAGAGAAACTGGATTGCAAAGTATTTTTTAGAATGAAATGAGGCAAAGCAGTCATAAAGACATTGTCTGGTGAATAAATTTCAGTCAGAAAACTCATAACAGTGTATGAGCCAAATTAAGAGGTAGATGCAAGGAGAAGAGAGGAAATTAATTTTAAAATGAATGCTGAAAAGAACTGGAGATGATGAGGCAGGAACTTCCCCGAGAAACATCACTTCTTCTGCTCTGAAGGAAAGAGTCTAGCAGGGTGCAAGGAGAAGAAAACACCTCTGACAAAGTTAGCACAGCAAGTTCCTGCACACTGAAAGTTCTATTTTTATGCAAGGTACAGCAATGTTCATTTTGTGCTGCCTCAGAGGGTGCCTAGAAAATGCTTCTCACCCCAGTGAATCCCACAGCAGCTCAGCAGCAATGGTGTGGAAGGGAACGTGCTTGGAGGTGACAAGGGCCAATTTCCAAAGTTGCTGGCACCTAATTTATGAGCCTGGGGTGTGCTTACCCAGGACCTCCCTGATGCACTGGCTTGCTGGGCTAAGTAGCCCATAGCATAAAAGGCACGATTTCTACAGGTGCAGAGGGCATTGAAAGGCAGAAATATGTGGGCACAACTATGCCTGTCCCATTTAGAGGTGATTTATGGGGTAAAATGTACCTCCAAGGAAGCAGGTGTCAGGGAGGGCAGCAAGTTGCTGAGTATTTCTGCATTTCATCCTGTAGTGTCTGGTTCCTTTGCTTTGCTCTCTGCCCTTGTCCAGAGAGCTGGGAAGAATCTAACAGTGAAAAAGAGAGAAATTAAGCTGACTGAAGATCAAACTGCTCGGAAGGGATTTAAGATTTGCCAGGCAGCTGCAGGGAAGGGATTGATCACAGGACCATCATCATAAAATCATTGAATGGTTTGGGTTGGAAGGGACCTTAAAATTTTTCTATTTCCAACCCCCCTGCCATGGGCAGGGGCACCTTCCCTTAGCAGTGACAGACTTCTGTCCTGGCTGGTGGATAAGCTCAAGGGTGAGCATTTGTGTGCTCAGATGGGCTGAGGGTGGAGGAGCAATGCCCTGTCACATCACACCTGCCTGCACCCCCAGTGCCCCCTGAAGTGGATCCCAAATCCTTATTGTGGATCCCAGAACCACAGAGCTGGAACTAGCCAAGAGGCTGTTCCCTGCCTGGTGACACTGAGCACTGTGAATTAATGCTGCACAGAAAGGTTTCAGGCACGTCTTCTGCAGCATTTGCAAACCTCGTATTGAGGAGAAAAGCTTTGGCAATTAAACTGAACGTCCCCAGAGAGCTTTTCACAGCTGTGCTGGTTTATGATGTGTTTGAGGTAAGGCCAGAAGTATGAAGACACTTGCCAAGGGTGCACATTACTTACATTCAATGTTTAATCCCTTCCCAGAGAAACACTGAATTTTTTCTTGATAGTATCTGTTGAGCTTGACTACATTTTCTTTCTTCTGTATGTGAATATTTGGGTCAATTAAGTCTTTCCATATGTATTGTTTATTCCCATTTTGAGCCTCCTTTTCAGTGATAAACAGAGGAAAAAAAGGAATCACGAAGAAAAGCATATCAGAAAAATAAAACTAAGGGAAAAAAGAAAGTGAAGAATATTAAAACTGAATATTTCAAATAGAGTTTTTATTTTTTGAAAAATCAAATAAATGAAACTTTGTTCTGAAGAATAAAAATATGGTTTGCAAAGGAGATATTTCAAAGAAGGGGCACTGAGGAGCCCTTTAGTGGTGGGCTTGGCACTGCTGGGTTAAAGGTTGAAGTCAATGATCTTAAAGTTCTTTTCTAACTTAAATGATTCTGTGATTCCATGATTATGCAATAGTTTTCATAGAACTGGATTTCATCCTCACTCTCACAAAACACCCTCTAACTCTGTTCATGGAATTTGAGAGCCAAATTCACGGCTCATATTTGCTACTTACAAGCTGGAGATGAGATTTCCATCCTAGATGGAGCAACTGCTCTTCTGACTAACCCTCATTTCTGTCATCTTCTTCCACAGTTTAAAGCTAATGCTTGTTCAGAAGCTGTAAAGCTTGTGATATCCTCTTTTTCTTTTGAAAACCCTGTACTTTGGCTGCTGCTTAAATAAACAAGAGAAAAGCTCTTTTTTTGCTAATTTCTGGCTTGAGTGGAGAAGAAAGCTCCCAGTACTTAAAGTTTTTTGTCTGTTAAAGTAATTACAATAATTACATGATAAAAAACTGCTTAGAAATAAGATAGATTAGCTCAATAACTGCTGTACTGCATTTGCAGTTGATGAGGCTTATTGTATTAATCAATGGCCTGCAACTCAGAAAAATGGCAGAAATGGGATGGGAAGTAAATGTATCTAAATTTCATCATTTGAAAGACTCTGGATGGATGTGCATCACTACTGAAGCAAGTCTGGGCTTAAGAAACAGGCTGAAGTATGAAATATCATTTATCCTATAAAAAAAGTTGAAATATGTTAAATCTTCACACTGAATTCAATTCAGTAGTTCATGAAATGTCAAAGTGCAGGTGCACATAAACAAACAGAATATTTCTTTTTAGATCCTGCATGCAATTTTAAACATCTGCAGAAGTGAAACACAAGCCCTGAAAGCTGAAGAGGTGTTGAAGATCTCTGAGTCTGGAAGCAGCACACAATTGTAAAGTTCACCCCTGAAACCTCTGCTGATCCAGCCAGACTTTGCAGCAGTGGTGTAGGAAATGGGTTGGCTAATTCAAAGAGGTTCATGAATTTTCAATGAAATCCACCTAAAATCTTCCTGGGTATTGTGATGTACTCAGCAAAGTAAAGTTCACTTTCAGTCTCCAGAAAAATTGGATTCACAAAAGCTGAGATGCCATAATACCTTGTTCTTACAATATTTTTTAGCACTTATTTGAACATTCCTTGTGAATCTCACTAGAAAGTCTGCTTTTAGACCACTGACAGCTCTGCATTCCAAAGAAATTAAATTTCTAGTTAGTTGATGTTTATTTGGAACAAACATGAAGGGAAACCTTCTCCCACAGCTGCTGTGGACCCATCAGTCACTGGGTGCTCTGGAACAGGAACAGGTCAAAGCTTTTCAGTGAGTCTAGTGAAACAATATCCACATTTCTCTCTTTGGCATGGGCAGCCAGAGCTTTTTGTAGCAATAAAATGTGTTATTTCGATTGCTTGGATACCAAGGTCCTGCTGTCTCGCAGAGTATTTGTCAGAACATAGATGTTGCTACACATCACCTGCTTTTCCCTGCCTCTCTGTGTTACATCCCAACCTACCCTCCTAGAGGAAAAATATCTGTGATGGAGCACAGTTTTGGGGACAGTCTCCTTCAGAGCACATTGTATCTAGGCTTCAACAGGAGAATTTCCAGATTCCCACATGTCCAGATTATTCTGTCTGTGGAAACTCCTCTGAGAAGATAAATGGGTATTGACTTTAGTGGGATTCTCAGTGGCCTTCAGTTAAACACTGTGTGTATATTTAATGGGACAGGGGCTTTATCTCCTTATGGCTGTAGAACATAGAAAGCATTTGTCAGTGCTTGATCAATAATAAATAATGTTGATAATAAGTGCCAGGATGCAATGAAAATTAACCTGCATTTTCATTGCCAATTAGAAGTGTATTTATTCCCTGCAAGTGTGGTGGGCCAGGACACTAAATCATCCAGTGATAATTCCATGCTAAGGAACTACGTGCAGGTATTATTTGTGACTGCTATGGTGGGAAGAATGAGTTGGGACGACACCTCCTCTCCTCTTAAATTTAAAATATTCTGCCAAATTTGATGACATATTTTTCTATTGATAAATATGTTCTTGCTCCTCAGGATGGGGCAGGAATCTGTACCCCAGAGGTGCAGGGGTGACAGTTTCTGACTGTGACTTTTCCCATCTCTCTGGGCAAAAGCTGGGGTTCAGCTATGCAAGCCCTAAACTAGTGAGGATCTGACTTTCATTATCAGCCATAAAAGTGCATGAGTTGAAATAAGGAAGCCCCTATTTGTCAAAAACACTCAGAGCTGTTAAATCACTGAACAATGCAATGACACATTTGTTCCTACGAGCCTTGAAATGTGAGACCCACTTGTGATGCCACCACACAGCTCTCCCTGCTGTCACGCAGGGGTCCTGGGGGCTCAGCCACAGACTTACCTGTGCATCAGCTGCAACTGCAAAGAGCCTGCCCAACACAGGAGACTCCCACCTGTCTCAGGGAGAGGAAAGCTCAGTCAAGAATACCTTGGAAACAGGGCTGTTCATCTAGGCAGCTTTTCCCTCCTGTCACCGTGGAGCAGTGGAGAATTGCTGTTGTCTCCTGTACGTATGAACCTGAAACATGGGGCAGGCAGTTTGAGAAAACCTGTAAAGTCCAAAGTGTCTCCCCGAGCTGCTTCATGTTGTCATCAGCCATACAAGCAAGGTCTTAGGTGGGTGGGTTGTTCCAGGGTTCTCCTGAAGGAGTAAAGGGCACAAGTGAGTGTCTGTCAGGGCATTTCAAGGTCCTGTCACTGTCTTTGGGAAGAAGAAGGGTGTTGTTCCTCACAACAGCCTGTTGCTGTCCCGGGATGGGGAGCAGCACAGATTTCTGTATCTCCTTAGCTGCAGATGTGGTGGGGTGAGGTTGGGTGAAGCTCCCCACGTTCTCCGAGGTGAACCTGCCTGGGACTTCCCACACCGAGTTGTGTTCCCCACACAAACACAAGAGCATCCACTCCATTTATTCCCCTCAAATCACCCCACCAGAAGCTGGTTGCTTTTCCATCCATCTGCACCTTGGGTAGTTATTAAAAGTAAGGGACATACAGAAGTAACACTCCTCTGAATCAAATCAATGTGTTCTGCTCTGGAAAGGTGTAAATCAAGAACACACAGGTGGGGTGGGAAATGGCAGAAGAATCAGGACTGAGAGCTGTAAGATCAGAGCAGTCAAAGCCAGTAAAAAGCTGATACTGGAAGAATTAGATCACCACAAGCCAAGGTGAATTTAGCCTCCAGTGTAGCTCTTGCAGGCAGTGCAGCACAGAGCTGCTCAGCAGCTCTCTCCAAAGAGGGACTTTCATGTCTGTGTCGGTGCCCCAGTTTCGCAGAAGTCAGCAGGATTGCTGAGGCACTGAATGTCAGAGGTACAGGGACTGGCAGAGCTGGGACTGCTGCCAAACCAACTAAAACACACTCAGCCAGCAAGTGCTGATTCCATCTCTAGCAAGGCAACTATCCCAACGGCCCAGTGTGGAAATCTAACTGGTCCAACCAGTTATGCTGGAGAGCTGTGGTGTGAGGATCCACAACAGCCTCCTGGCCATGGTGGCTGAGGAAGGATTCACACTGGGGCATCTTTGTGCACCTTTGTCTGTGGTGCAGCCCATGGTCAGCTGCTTCTCTCTGCACAAATCCTGCCTGTGAGTTACTGCCAGTAGCCCATCTGAAGGACAAGGCAAATCAAAAGAGAAAATGGGGCACTGAGCACTCCTGTGGCTTGGAGAAGCTCTTGGAGGCGTCCAGTGTCTTGTCTCTACCTAACAGGTTCTTAATGCAGCCCTGTCCTGGCACTAAGTCAGAAGCTCTGAAAGCAAAAAGGGCACCTGGAGCACACGTGATATTGCTGATTCAGCACTCTTAATACATTTATTTTGCAACTGCACAGTGCTGCAGTGGCTGCAATCCAGCTTGAGGAAGGGCATGCACAGACAAACAAAGTCTCTGCCCCAAACAATTCACATGTTCACTTTACAACTCTACTGCTACTTCAAGCCAATGTTATGGATGATGTTATAGACTAGCAAATAGACAGACAGATGGACTTTCTTTCTTCCAGCCTCTGCTGAAGTCCTTCCTCCCTTTGAAAAATATTTATCTTCTTTTGAGGTAGTTTTCTCCTTTTTTTTATTATTATTATTTTGAATTGAGCAAATGTCTTTTGAAACTTCAGGTCTGTTTTTCCTGCTTTGTTGTGGAAGCAAATAAGACAGCCTTATGGCTCCATGTAAAATTTCAGCCTTGTTTATAAATTGCTTGTGATTGATTAAGTAATAAAAATGCTTTTAAGACAGGGAGGTAAATCTCCCAGCTAATTGTTTAGTGCTTTACATTATAACCTTGTTACAGTGACTGGGCTGAATAGCTTTGCTAATTCTGTCTCTTAAGAGTCACACTGGAGCTGTAATCCCAGTTTGCTGCTCTGCCCTGACCACTGAAAGACACAGACCATAATTAATGGGTCAATAAACAAACCGAGTGATGCATCTGAAACATGAGAACAAATCTTTCCTTTTTAAAGGTGAGTTCTGAGGTGGAGATGATTTCTCAGGCAGGAGCACTGCCAATTTCCAGCCATGGCATGGATGAAATAGAGCAGGAGCATGGCCCCTCTGCCTCTCTGCCACTTCTCATCTGCCTCTGTCATGGAGCCTCGGGCAAAGAAATCAGCAACCCTGAGCTGGGTGTGCTAAGAGTGGGTAAAATGAAGACTAAATTGGGGAAGCTGGTGTGATTTACATGTGAAATGTCTTCATTGCATGTTGTTTTCTCTTTTGGATACAAAGCAGTGACCCAGCTCATATATTGGACTTTAAGGACTATGAAAATAACTTCAATAAATAATTTAACAGGAGCTCAGTAATCCTAGATTTATTTCTACCTAAACTGCCAGAGGGGAAGCAAGTGTTGTCCATTGATTTAATGCTCGAGATGGTTCCTCTAAAAAATGTTGAATCGAGGGAGAATTTTGATACTAATTTTGATATAGTTCAGTAACACATGTGATAACCTGTGATAACAACCATGCTCCTGATTTCAAGCTCAGGCAGAGCTAGATCAGATCAGTCTCTGGGGTGACATGAGTCAGTGCAGCCTTTGTTCACAGCTACTGAGCTGCTGGCAAATTCAGACCAGCTGTGAAGGCATCAGCAAAGTTCCAGCCTCCTTCCTGGGTTCCCCAAATCTGGGGGAATACTCGCACTTCCACCCTCTCCTATTGTTGTTGTGTTGTTTTTTAAACAAAGACATCAATTAGGTCTCTTGACTCCGAGGTTCCTTCCAGGCATTCATCAGCGACAGAGGCAGGAGGCTGATTGCTGGGGCTGATTGTGGTATCAGCTGATTAGGGGGCCTTCATTGTGAGGACTAGAAAAAAGCTAAAAAGCCACCAAGCCTTAAAACTCTCAGAGAGGAATGGGCCTTGCTTCTGTGGAGCATTTGATGGCATCTGGGCCAGCATCTCCCCCTCCCTGATGGGTGTTCCCTAAGTGCTGAGATGTGTTTGGGTGAAAGTAAGCTCAGAAATGAGCCACTTTTTTTGCAGATGTTTTTCTGGGAGGAAAATGGGGGTGGTTTTCTCATGGATCTGATGTTTCCAGCTAGGCCCACACAAGCAGCCCCATCCTGGTGCTGCCAGCATCTTTGGCTGACACCCTCCTTGTGAGGTGATGCTGGGGGAGGTGGTTGGGACTGCAAATGGTTGGGTGCATCTGGGCCAGGTGGCCTCCCTGTGCAGGCTCACAAGTCTGAACAGGTACTTGAAATTAGCACTTTGATTTTTTGCACACCTGCATGGTAAAAGATGAATGAGAGGAAAAGGAGCCCTTTTTTATCATTAAAATCAAAGCAATGCTCCAACACACAAAACCTGCCAGCAGGCAGTTCTGCCTTTCATGTGCTCACAGGCTCCGTGGTGTGGCACGACACAGTGGTCCCCCAGTGCTGAAGCTAGAGTCTTAGGCAAAAGAGTTTTAGAGACCTCTATATGTTCTTTCATACACTCAGTATCCAGTTTACATATAAATTTCCCTAATCATGTACATTCTTATATCCTCTTTTTGGTTGCAACAGCTTTTACTTGTTCAAATTTGTGCCATGTTTGCATTAACCCCACTGTCATGGCTTCATTATTATTAAAGCTGATGCTTGCAGGTGTCTTATCAAAATGCCCAGAACCAAAACTGTCTGAGGTTTGGTTTACCAGCATTCTGCTCTAGTAAGCAACCAGATCTTTGTAGTCTGCTCCTCAGTTGATGCAAGGTCAAAGTCAAGCCTTCAATTAATGCAAAGCAACGTTACCTGATCTAGCTGAAAACCAAACAAAAATCATTGTCCTCATTACACTTTCACCTATTCCAGGTAGTAAAATTCTAAGGGAATGCAGGGTGGGCTCTGTTCTTTGCAACATACACTGCTCTACTGCTGGAAAACTTTTGTGTCATTGCTGTGACCCAGTGCTGCCTGATTTAAGAAAGCACCAGGAGACTGAGTGCAAAATGCAGTAATTTTACTGCTCCTGCTTTTACTCAGCTGCCTGCACACACCTCAGAAATCCCTGTGTCCTTACTGGCTGTTTTACCCCTCTCCTCTGAATCTTAATGGTATATTAAGAGCACTAATCAGCCCCAGATGTAATAAGTCACAAGGGAGTGTTTTGTTGCCTTGGCCCCCACCTTGCACGTGCTGGTTGATACAATTAAGCATCTCTTCTGCATCCTGGTGCAACGAATACATGACAATGTCTCAGTCACAGAGCTTAGGCAGTGATGCTGCCTTGAACTGAGAGAGTTGTCTTCTTACTTTCTTGTGCTCTTAGAGAAGATTAATGAGAATTCATACTGAGGGGGGAAAAACATAATATTTTATTTTGCTGGCAGCATGCACATATAATAAAAAATATATTTTTTAATAAAAATCAATGATGACTTAAAATACACAGTAAATGTTGTAACATTAATAAAAGATGCTACACATAAAATTAGACTTAAATGTGCAGTTTTCCCAGCTATTTACAACCCACATTTCAGATCTGATCATGCTTCCAGCAGAGTGAAATGGTCTAAAACAGCTGTCAGATGAAATAAAATAAATACTGCCTCAGTGCAAATAAAATAAAACAGCATCCCGAAAAATCCTGATTGAGCTCCAATGTCACCTCCCTATAAACTGAAGAGGAGTCAGGATGCAGGTCTCAGGCACAGATGAAGGTCACTGCAAGCAGGGTTCTGTTGTGGTTTAACCCCAGCTGGACACTCAGTACCACCAGTCCCTTGCTCATGCCCCACTTTATGTACTGAGCAGGACAGTGGATTTTTCTTCTCTTTTTATCTTGTCCTCTGTGAGTTAAACAGCCTCATTTCCTTCACTGGTTCCTGTAGGTCCTGCTGTCTCCCTGCTCTCCTCCAGCTGATCCAGGCAGTGCCTGTCACAAGATGCAATTCTCAGCTGAGCCTGCACCAGCCTAAAGTCAACAAAAAGCTGGTTTTGTGCATCCCACAGTCCTTACTGCTGCTTGTATCCCAGCATGGTTTGTCTCTTTCTTAGCAGTGTGACATTTTTGCCTCTTTTTCTGCTTAGTGGTCACTCCAGATCCTCTTCCATACAGTTATTTAACCAGTTGTTGCCATTTTGTACTTGTATTTTTGACCATCCCTGCTTATCTCTGCTGCATTTTAAGCCTGTCCTCTGGAGTAAATTTACTTGCTCTGAATAGGATCTTGGGACTAAATTTAATAAGTTTCGTTTCTACTTTATCACTCAGGTTATTAATGAAAATATTGAGCAGCACCAGAATTAAGAGGCACCATGTAAATCCTCCACAGACTTACCCTGCTAGTCCAACAATGAGCCATTTATTATTCTGGATATGGCTTTTCAAACAGCTCTTCACAAAAAATATGAGTATGTTTCTTTACTTTGTCATGAGCAATGACAGTTAAAACCTTAGAAAGCAAAAATACAGCTTAGCTGCTGTGTTTGCTTAGGTACAGAGTCTCTTACTCTGGAAGGACAGAATAACTTACTATGACTTTCTTAACATATACGACATATATGACATATATACACAGTCCTTGTCTGCTAATACCCCAATGGTGAAAGAAAACTGCAGAATGGATCTCAGTGCAAGAGGCACAGAAATGTGTGGATGCACCCCAGAGAGAAGGGGTGCCTAAGGGAAATGGACAGGAATGAGTGAAGAAGGGATGAGCAGGTCTCTCCCTGTCTCTGAGTCAAATCAAGAGCTTTGTAGTTGTGATTTGTGCTGGTACCATGGTAACTCTGAGGACACACAGAGAAAAGAGTATCAGCAAAGGCAGTGTGTACTCTGCTCAGTGATTTGTACCTCTCTTACCCAAGGAAGCAGAAACAGCGTGGAGTGACCGTGTGTCTGGCACTGGGTCAGAATAATCTTCCCTGGTGGGGAACCCTTCTGGCTGTGACTCTGCCAGCTGCAGTGAGCTGCTGCTTCTGGATGAAGAGACCAGGCTCTGGCTCCATATAGATACTGTCAGTTTTGCAGGGCAGACAGGCCACTGAGAGAAAAAGAGGGATGCCCAGTCTGGTGTCCTGGGTTCCATGTGCCTCTACAGAAGACCCTGATGAGATAACCATAAATTAGAATTCTCACCTTCTTGCAGGGGATACTGCTGTGCTGGAGGGAAATTTCCAGGGACTGCAGTACGCTTTAGTTCAAGACCTGATTAAACAGAGTTTATTTAGGGAGAGAGAAGGTGATGTCCCTATTTTGTTTCCCCTCCTTTCCTTATTTAATACCATCACTCCAAGCAGTTCACTTGGGTAGTTGCCCTCTGTGCCCTCTAAATACTTTAATTCCATCCTTGATTATTTATACCCCTTGATACACAGGGACTTTTATCACAGACCCTGATAGTCATTGGCTACCCATGAGGGCTATTTTTAGCAATGTTAATCTTTCCTCCAAAGTCATTGCCTTGAGTACCCTGATCATTCCAGCTGCTCTTCACTGAGCTCCCTCCAAGCTGTTGGGGCAGGACACGCCCCACAGCCTTTTATTTTTTTGAAGATCCCCTTTGTGTTTTAATTCTGACTAGCATGAGGCAGCATGGAGAGGCTGGGTGGTGTGAGCTGTGGAAAATGCAGAATGAGAGCTGTGGGGTGTGTTCCAACCTTGACAAGCTTGGGGAGAATCAGGGTGCTGAGGGGATTGGAGATGCCAAGTGGGAAGAAAGTTGTGTTATTTCAAGTGTTTGCAACGAGACCTGAAGTTATAACAACACACCTCTTTCAGGGCATTGTTCAGAACTGAAAACTGAGAGCTGTGGATCGTTTTTAGCAAAAAGCATCGCTGAGCTCCTGTGATTTCAGCATCACCTTGAGCCTGTGAGGTTCAGTGTGCAGTTCCCTGTGGCCTGTGGCTGGGTAAGGTCTGCACAAGGACCACTCAGTCTGGCAGCAAGCACATGCAGGTTCACATTTAATTTTGACTGCTTGCCAGCCTGCACTCTGAATTCAAAGACCATTTTAGGTCTCAGAGGAATTGTGTAAGTCACACCTCCAGGTTTTTCAGCCTGCTACTCAAACTGAGAACACCTTTCACATCTCAAATAAGCAGGGTGGAAAACAGTGCCCCTCCCCACCTTGCCCTCATTTCATTAGACTGGGATTAATTTAATAAAGAAAAGAAATACGTCACATGTTTATTTATTTTATCCGTCTCATATTTTCATGTTCCTTTTTTTTTCAAGAAGCAGACAGAGGCTGGAAAACTGTCCTTCTTGTACTGTTACCATGGAGAGAAAAAAGCCCATTAACATTGTTATTTAGGCTTTTCATGTTATCAGTCAGAAGCAGGGAGCAAGCTACACAAATGTCCGTGACCTAAAACACAAGGCAGACATGCAGTACAGCAAAGCCAGGATATCCATCACCCTGTGCTAGTGCTCAGGGAAGCTCACCCTACAAGCATTTGCAAGATCTAAATGTTCCTGCTTAGCTCAAATCTTTGATGGAGTTGGAAGGAAGGACCCAAATCTAAGAAATGAATAATTTTGGGAGAATCTGCAGCTGGTCCAGAGATGGGCCAAAATGATCCAATTTGACCCATCTCTCAAAACCACACTGAGACAGAAAAATCAGTGGGTTTTTTCCATTGTTTGTTTCTTACTCTCCCACTGCTTTATATCCCAAGACAGTTCCACTTTGAAGGAGAAATAAAGACTGATGTCATTGGTGCCCAATATCTAAAAAATTGACACAGCCAGGAGTTCATCTCCATTTGCATAATTTCACTGATTCCAGAAGGATTTACAGCTCCCAGTCCCTGTGCTGAGAAGAATAAAGCCAGTGCAGTCTGGCTCTTCTTTATTACCCCTCTTAAACTTTATGTCTTCAAATATGGTCTGGTTATGAGTTAACAATACTGAAAAGATCAATACCAGAGTCTGACTAGGGGAGCTCAAAACATGTTCATAAAAGTTAAATTAGAATCATAAAATGATTATGGGCTCCTGCCTTTTTTTATTTTCTTTTTTTTTTTTTTAATTTTGTTTCTATTTTTTTTTTCCTTGACTCTGCTGCTTGATTTGGGTGGCAGTTTGCTGGCTGCCAGAGAGGTAGCTCCCATATGTCCTCCCCTTCTCTTCACATTCAAGACAAAAAAGGGCTGGAGACCCCTCCCGAGCATTTCAGTGGGGTTCAGGTCACATTTAACTGCTCTCCGTTTTTATCATATTTTTTTCTGAAGCAGGACCTTAGCAGGTGGCTCACAGAAGGTTCTCCAAAAATCACAGGAAAGAGTGAGAAACACAAAATATATTCACAATCTTCATTGCAAAAGCATTGCAGGCTTGACACCTCAGAGGCCTGACACCTCTGAGGCCAGGACAACTTCCACTCTCTTTCACACCATCTGTAACACTTGTCACAAAAGAGAAACAATTCTGCTATATCCTTTTATTGGTTTGTTTTATCCCCATCTTCCCTTGAACCCCCTCAGTTTCATTAGGGGAGGAGGAGAAAATTGAGGTTAAATCATGGAATAAGAGAATGGTTTGGATTGGAAGGGATGTTAAAGTTTCAAACTTCCTGCCATGGGCAGGGACACCTGCACTAGATCAGGTTGCTCAGAACTCCATCCAAGCTGACCTCGAACACTTCCAGGGATGGGGCAGCCACAGCTTCTCTGGTGATGTTTTTGCAAGTCTACAGAGACTTTTCTGTGAATAATATAAGACATGCTGATAAATCTGGTCCCAGCTGGTGGTTGTATGTCCCATATCTGCCTTGTCTCCTTCTATGCCTTCTCTTACTTGCTGTATTTTTAACTTGCTTGCCCATTGCCACGAGTGGACATTACCCCAGTTTGTCAGATGTCCAAGAGGGACATGGAGAAAAAAAATGAGCCTGTGGAGATAAAGTGGGAGCTCTGGGATGCAGCACAGGGTGGAGGCACTCCTCAATATCAGAGCATCTTCCTTTCCCAGCCATGGTTAACTTCCCCTCAGGATTCCAGTGACAGCCGAGTTCCTGTGAACTTGTGTGAGCTTCTGCACGTGGGTGTTATCATGTGAGATATCAAAACGCTCTTGAGAACTACCTGAAGTAACCTTGCTCTGCTTCTAACAAAAAACACTGCTCAGTGATTTACATTCCTTTGTAATCTGATGCAGTGATTAGAAAAATCTCTTCATTGTAGTTTTTCCCTTTAACACAGCAACCCATGACCCCTGTGCTGGGTTTGAGAGGGAAATGTCGGCTCTTCATGTGGAAATGAGTCAGGCATCTTGTGTAAACATCAGGGGGAACAGGGAGCCGACTAGGACCTGAGCAGGGGAACATGAAATGGGCTTTAATCTGATCACAAACTTTCTCTTCTAGGGAGGTGAGCTGTAGGCTCATCCAGGTGCCCTAGATGGTAGAGACGAGTCCCCAGCTATGGATTGCAGGCTCAGAAGGATTAAAGGAAGGAGCTGGCAGGTGATGATATTGTGCTGTTTTACTGTGGGTTAGCACAGAAGCCAGCCTTGGCACCCTCCATGAGCCCTGTTTCCCATCACCAGCCCTCTGCCCTTGCATCACCTCTTCTTCTTCCACATCCCGGTGCTTGGAAAGGGCAAGCTCAGTCTAATTTCTCAGTTTTTTCCTGCAGTTTCTCTGTAATGAGCTAGGACCAACTTCTCATCCCATTTAACCTGCCAATGGTTCCTTGCAGGAAGGAATTGCAGGTTCCTTGACCTCTGAGTGCAGGTCTGCTCATCTTGAAGCAACCTTGAAGCCGCCACGGAGCCAGTGAGGCAGTTCCTGCCTCCAAGGCCTGGTGCAAACTCCCTGCAGCCCATGGAGGAGGGAGGTGGCAGGGCATGGACCAGGGAGATCAGATGGGAGGAACACTCTGTACTACAGTAATCCTATTTCCAAAGTTCCCTGTTACTGGGAGATTATGTCCCTTCCAGGTAACTTTAATGCCTTCAAGAACATGAATGGGGAAAGTGAGGGAATAAAAAGGACGTAGTGGGCAGGGAATAGCACGGATGGTCCCAGCTCCTTTCTGGGATAGGAGGACACAGATGCTGATCCTGGGTGGACTGTTGAGATGCTTGGTGACAGGGCAGTTGTGGCCCAGATTCCTGAGTCCCTCACTGAAGGAAGGGGAGTCAAGCAGGGAAGCTGCCTTGCAGGAGATGGGAGAAAGGAGAATCCCAGATTGTTTGCACAGGGCAGAATGGTCACTGCTACTCATGAGCAAGGTCACTGCTACTCATTAGGAGCTGCCTGAGGAGGAGATTTTCAGATTTGTCTTAAGATAATGGGTCTGCCTTTGGGGAGAGACACACACTTGGGGGCTAAAGCTGTGCAACATCCTGCACTCAGGCACTGCAGAGCAGAGTTTTACACCACTGTGTGTTCACTGGTGTGTGCCCAGGGCAGGCTCCACCTGGGATACTGCTCTCCATAACACCCATTCTTCAGCAACCCCCCTGCTCCCAGAGAAAATAAGTGAGGCAGTTCCCAGTTCAAAGGCTCTGTGAGGAGCAAAACCTGTTAGCAGATGCCCACAGAGCTCACCCTGCTGCTGCCACACGCAGGGCTGTGGGGAGGCTCTGGCTTTGGAAAATGCCTGTGCAGCTGTGGCACAGCAGCAAACACCACAGTGGGTGTTTACCTGCAAACTGGCAGCCCAAGCAGAGTAATGATGATTAGCCTTGCAACCAGACTGCTGCTGCAAGCAGCTTTGATCCTGGGTCATCTCCCTGAGCGCTGCTCTAGCAGCAGGGAAGGGAGCAGCAACAAAGCTTCCTGCAATCCTACATTGCCTGGCTGAGCTCTCCAGCCTGATAAGGAAAAATTGAATTTCTGTTCTCTGACCTCTGGATCAGATTCTTTTCCCCACACTGAGCTTATTGCAGATCAATGATTTTTAAGTGCTGACATAAACACAAATATTACAGCTGGACAGTTGGTAATAGAGGCTGTTCATTACAGCAGCATTCCTCAGTAAGATACAATTATGTCCACACTTACATGACTTCTTTCAGATGAGGAGCTCACAGCTGCAAAGCCTCACAAGACCTTGTGATGTGAATCTAATGCTGTTGCAGAAGGCAAGAGAGCCCAAACAGGTTGAACATGAAGCCATGTCCAATGGATCTACTGTCTCACATGAAAGCCTGTCTAGCCCAGCCTTGTTCCTCCTGTGGGCATGACAGTTTGAAACCCTTCCTGATCCCCCAGGTATTCTTTTCTTCAAACCTATAGCCAGTCTGTGGTTTTATTTGTTCCAAACAGCAACCATGACAACCTATTAATGTATTCACAAAGATCCAACAGCATCCATGGAGCCAAGTATCATTTTAGCATCAACAACAAGGAGTTTGTGAGGTATTGCTCAGTCAAGGCATGTGAAGAGGAAATGGAGTCCTTCCATTTCACATCATACAATGCTTTTACCTTCAGGAGAAAGATACAGGGTGCCAGCATTGCTACCTGATTTTCTCAAGTGCTTCCAGGCTCCCTGGGAACTCAGTGACAATGCTGAAAATTAGACCTCTACCTGCAGATTGATCTATACTTTTTGTTATAAAAAGAGATCCACAACCTTCAGGCATATGTAGGGAAGATATTTAAAATGAAAAATGATGAGACTAGAGCAAGTACAAAAGAGATGTAAAAGCTTTTTGAAACAGAACACTCTGTTCCCAGCCCTGTACTTAAATTGCTTTCTCGGCTAGTGTTGCTGGGGAGGGTTGGGCATCTGAAGGTCATTGCAGGTACTTGCAAAAGTGTCTGGGGGGTTGCTTCAAAATGAAAGGTTGCTTCTCTCACTTCCTCACAGACTCTGGCCAAAGAGATCTGAAGATTAGAAGGCAGCCCAGCATTGCCTAGGAGCATGAGCTGAAATTATTTGAAAGTTTCAATATTCCTCTTTTTGTTGTGATTATTTTGCAACCAGCATTTACAAAGAGCTACACAGCTCTTTGAAACCCAATCCACTGGTGCAAAGAAAAGAGTGATTAAAACAAATCCAAATACCAGATGGTTTGGGGATTCGAGAGAGTCTAAAGATTCACATCTCTATTGTGAGGTGAAAACCACTTTTATTACTTGAAAATCATTAGGAACTCATGGACTCGGTTCTCAGGGAAGCCATGACTGCACTGGGATGTCTCATTGCTAGTCCTTGTGTGGTGCTGTCTCTACCCCCAGAAATACACCTGCACACTCTAATGTGTCACTGTCCACTTTTTCCATGGGACAGCTGGAAACCTCCTTGTATAGTGACCCAGGCCAGCTTTTTGTGTGTTGTCTGCTTTGTGCTGATTTCTCACTGTGTTCCCAAGATGCTGGATGAGGGGACAGAGAAGCCATTGAGAGAAGAGACAAGAACCACTGTATTTTTGTATTTTATTAAAAAAAAGAAGATAATTGTTGTTTCCTGTGTTACAGCACAACTTTCACCAGTACAGGAGAACCTTCCCCATGTCACACTTTCTGTGGGAATAGCAGAGCAGTTGTCAGTCACACAAAGCTTGTCAATCTGGCCCATTTCACCAAGACTAAATTTGTTTTGCAACGTGAATAAATTAAGACGGAACTGAAAAATTCCCGTATGAGGATTAATTAATCATTTGGAGAGACCCATGGGCTCCCAGGCCTCTACCACAGGGCTCCTGGAGCATCATCAGTGTGTTCTGAAAGACAGCCAATAAGCAGGATCTGATTCACTGCCCGAATTAATCTATATGAATGGCTGTGGGATCCATTTGAAAGCAGCATTGAGAATTGGCCTATAAAAAGGCAGCCCAATTTTTAGAGGAAGCTCATTTGGGAAATGAATGAGGACTTTACAATCTCCTTCAGCCATAAAAACCCATACACATCTCACACTGCTGCTTGCCTATTTTAATTAAACCAATAATTAAATTTTAATGAAATGAAGGTTTTACTGAAAAAGAGACAGCAGTGATTGACGAGTTTTCAGTTGGAGGAGGGAGGTGAATTAGATATATCAAGCCACAGGGCTCCCCTCCCCTAACAAATTTTGGAGGAAATACATGGAGAACTGGATTCACATAATGAGCTGAACAAGAAACACTTATGATAATGAAGTTGCGAGGCAGTTTGTGTCCTGTGGTTCTCCCTGGCTCTGTGTTTGTTTCCCCACTTCCACCAGGATAAGCCTGGATTCACAAGGTTTTGACTTCCACCTGAGAGCCCAAATCTGTATCAATGCCAGCACTGTCCCACCAGCAGCCTGCAGGGACAGGTCCTGGAATAATCAACACTTGGCTCCACGTGTTGAGAAAGGTGGAGATATGAACCTTTGTGGCCACTCTTAATTGAAGCTGGTCTCTGAGGCAAGTTTTCATTAGAAATGAGTCAAAACCCTCATGATTTCACTGAGCCTGTCTCCAGAACAAGGCAGATGCACACAGAAACTTGCTGGGACAAACCAAGGGCTCGCCAAATGCTGCCCAAAGGACAAAAGAGTGCAGATGTTCAAATGAACGCTCAGGCATCAGTAATAAGCTCTGCCTGCTTTGAAACCCTGACAAATGTGCACCTGGCCACAGCCTCTTCAAATTTTGGGAGAAAAATGCAACAGCTGAATAGATGACAACATTTTTTCTCTTCCATCCCGGATATTACTGCTTGTTATGGTGGCATTGGGGGCAATGTGACCTGTACTGTCCCCCTGCCTCTGCCACCGATGCTGGACGTGTCCTTGAGAGACTTCCTTGGCTTTGCAAAGTGCAAGCTGGAAAAAAATTGTCTCGCTCCCCAAGATGGGGTTGTGAGGCTTGATGGATTAATATTTGCTGCATTTTGCACGTGTCAAGAGCTATTGATAGGCACACCAGGGAATGTACCGGGCACATCCACAGCTAAAAGGATGAGCTGCCACAGCTTGAACAAGAGGAGCAGCCTGGGGTTTGTTAGCAATTGTGTCATGTTCATGGCAACCACCACAGGTCTGAGCAGGAGGGGCGTTGGACATACCAGCAGTGGTGGGTCACATTATTGATGTGTTCAGAGATCATGTGAAAATGGCATAGAATGATTATTATTCTAACAGCTGTCCTTTAATTTAGTTTCATTTGGAAACTTGATTGAGAAAATCCTTCCCTTTCTGGTTTTATTCCCTTGCCCTAAAAACTTACAAGCTCATTGGCCTTTTCCAAAATGAGTTTTACAGAGAAATAGAAATCCCAGAGATCGTGTAGTTCCTAGGATTTTAGGAAAAATAGGTGTCTGGGTATAAGTGAGACATGTGCGATATACCACTGGTGAGGAAAAGGCTTTTCTAGGACACTCTGGAGGCTCTGTGGACCAGGAAAGTGTGGAAAAGATTACCCCAAGCACTTCAGTTGGAAAGCCTGTGCTCTCAGCCACAGCTGGTCAGCTGTGAAACTGCATTCAAAAAGAAGCCTAGCTTCAGTAACTCTATTGCTTCCAGAAATAGCTTTTGCCCAGGATGATTTCCACAGGGTCTGCACTTTTACAAGAAGACTTTTCTGAAATTGCACCAAACCATCTTCTTCAGCAGGTCTGCAGGGGTTCCTCCAGGGAGGCAGAGTAGGGAAAAAACCTCTAGGATGGGGAGAGGAAACAGAAGCTGGAACCAGAGATAGGATCTGTGGGTATAATATAGTCCGTAGTGTAGAAAACACACCCAGTGTGTTTTCACTGGGTTCATGAATGTGGAAAACTGGGCCAGCTTTTCTGAACCTCTTCCTTCCTGGAGTGTTTGCAAAAAGCCATTGCTCTGCACATCCAAAGGGCTGACGGTGTAAATACATATTTCTGAGGAAAGTTAGAAGGTCCTAATCTCCTAAGAGATCCTTGCTTCCAGAGCCAAGTCTCCGGGAGCCCTGCCTGCTTTCAATCAGTCAAAGCAAAATGTAGACAAATGCTGTCCCTTAGTCTTACAGCTTCTCTGTTTCTGAGATGACTTAGTTCCCCACAGTATAAATTTCCCTGCATTTTAAATTCTTCTGTGTTCTGTACTCCTACAGAGAACTGTTCATCATTCAGGATGGAGATGGGTTTTAATGATGAAGTATTGCAAATAATGGGCCCTCCTCAGTTCCAACTGTGTTTCTCATGATGACAGCTCCTTCCAAGGCCTCCACAGCACTGATAAATTTATTAGGTCACAAACCATTACTCAAATTCAGTCTTAGCCAAATCTCACTGTGTGTACTGGGACTCCTCCAGATTTGGAGAGTTCAGCTCCAGATTTAGCCAGTTTTGATGGACCCAGGGGGAACAGGATAGGGATTCTCCCATCATCACTGTTTTTGTCATTGCTTCCTCATGAGACAGATGACTGATATTCATCACATCTCAAAGCAAAACAAGAAGGAGAAAAAAACTGTGGTGGGGAACCCCTTTTGGAGTTAATTTTCTAGGTCCCAATATGGTTTCACCTAAACCGGGCCAACTTTCCATGTTCTACTTCACTTGCAGGGCTCATTAAACTGCTACCATGGGATTGTTTATTTGGGTTGAATTCTCTCTTTTTTCTTTGTTTATTACCCTTTCAGAGCCACCTTTTTTTTCTGGCACCTTTGCATATGGTGTGTGTCAGAGATGCTAAATGTGAAACAAACAGAAAAGACAGATATAACACGATTTGTTCTGCTAATTGGAGAGCTTTGTCTACTGCTGCATCTGGCTGATGTAAAGTCCATTTCCTTAAACATTCGACAAACCAGATTCTTCCCCTTCTTGCATGTGTCTATGCTCAGTTTTGCAATGGGAGTGCCAGGTACTTTTACATTAGAACAGAGACATTTTTAGCAGAAAAACAGTGATGACACAAGAGACAAAGAAAGGCTGTCAAGGTAGGAAAAAAGGGTTTTCTTTTTATAAGCAATAGAAAAGCCTGATATAGTTATGTCTGTGGGAAAAGATGTTAGGGTTAGAGTTTAGGTTTTAGGGTTTAGGGTTAGGGTAAGGGTTAGGGTTTAGGGTTAGCATTAGGGTTAGGGGGTTAAGAGTTAGGGTTAGGATTAGGGTTTCTGAGCATCAGGGTAAAGAGATCTTTGCCTTGTGCTGCTGCCCAGGGATCTACCAAAGAGGATTACAGCATCAAATCTCTTAATTTAAGTATTTTTCTATAGTTTCATCCTCCTCTTTTGCTTCTTATCTTTAATGTTATCATTCAACACAGGGGTGTCATTATTGGTTTTTTGGTCAGGGGTGGGGCAGGGAGCTTCATGCTGTGAGGGCTGTCTCAGCAGCCAGAAGAGCAGCAGCCCAGCAAGGGCTCTGCCTGCCTCAGTCTCACAGGCCCACAGGTGTCTCCTCTGCCTGGGCACTGGGTGCAGTCAGTAGCTCCATGAGTAGATCTGGCTGAAGCACACTTGCAGCATTCAGGAAGAGGGCAGGTATTTTCCACCTGCTGTATCTGAGGCATTGAAGGACACAGCAAGGTGTTCTATAGGGGAAAAGTGGGAGCATCTCACAGCAGTCAAGTGACTGAATGCATCTTTCTCAAGTTGAGTTGTGCTTGTGTGTTTAAGATATAACAGGCTTTTCGTCGAGTCATAAAATCATAGAATTGCAAGGGACCTTAAAGGTCATCCCATCCCACCCCCTGCCATGGTCAGGGACACCTTCCACTAAAGCAGGTTGCTCAAAGCTCTGTCTGACCTGGCCTTGAACAGTTCCAGAAATGGGGCAGCCACAGCTCCTCTGGCAAACTGTGCCAGTGTCTCAGTACCCTCACAGGGAAGAATTTCATCCTTATATCCAGCCTAATCCCACCCTTTTTCAGTTTAAAGACCTTACCTGTTGTCCTATCCTTAAGGGCCCTTGTCAAAACCCCCTCCCCAGACCATGCCACTGGGCAGTGACAAAATGGAAGGCAGGTTGGATGGGGATGTTCCCAGAGAAACAAAGCTCTGACTAAGCCTGCTGTTCCCCTCTCTGCCCCTGGTGCTCTGCATAGTCCCACCCTCCCATTAAACCAGTAACACCAGCAGTTTCCAGTGGTCTGGCTTTGACCCAGAAGATGTTATCTTCACATCCAGTGGCTACAGGAGACTTGAGTCACTTCCAGCAGAATCTGAAAATCAATTTCACTGTCATGACTTGTGTTTTACTTCAATTTTAACCCTTTCCCTTGTGTAAAAGAGTAAATTTTTTAAATTTACTCTTTTAAAAAAGAGTAAATTATTTCCAGAGGGAGGGGGCAACGTGACACTATTCAGAGGGGCAAGCTTCTGCCTAGTCATTCACAAATAGAACATCATCAGTCCTCTACATTCAAATATATTAAATTTATTTTGGCAATCACTTACGATAAGCATTGTGCTTAAATGAAAGAAAATGAAAATGAAGGGTTTGTTAGAGAGAAAAGCATCCAAATAGAAAAAGCAATATCCCTTTATTAAAATATATATATTTCTTGGCTACACATAATTTTGACAAGGGAAGTCTCTCCTCTATTTAATATAAATGAAATATGGACAGTTAACTGGGTATTTTACACAGTGATATTTCAATTGCATTTCATAAAATTCAGGCTGGCTTCAGAATGAATAATTTATCCAATTAGATTTTTTTCCTTCCCATTCTTAATAGAACCTGGCCATTCTCTTATCTATCTCTCTCTCTGGTTTAAAAACTGAAATAATCCTATTAGAAATCAGGTGTGCAATTTGAGTACAAAAGTGGTGTCAATATTTTGAGAATGAGGAGGAAAATATCCTCAGGTTAATTGCAGGTTTCCAAGCTGATTTTGGTATTTGGACTTCATTTAATGGTAATGTCAAAAAAAAATGAATGAGTTCTGCAGTTCCTTGGTGTAGACTCAGGAGAGGAAATGTGAAGCTTGGCTGTGTCTGGTCTCTTTATTCTGCTGGTATTGATTCTGGTGCTGTTTTTGTAGTGTTTAAGACTTCTTCAGGCTAATTTTGATTTAGCCTGTAAATTATTTTTTTGAAATGTGATTCTGCAGGGTTCAGATGGATAAGCATGAATTCTGTTTTGGAGGTGACAGAAAAGTGACAATAACAGAGTAAAATGTGGTTTAAATATGTTGCATCTTTTTGTATGGTTTTTCTACTTTTAATAAATATCAAACTAATAACACTATGGTTGCAGATACCTGGCAGAGGACTTCTGTCTTCCTCTCATCAGCTTCCAGATTATCTCACTCAGGAAGATTTCTGACCTTATATTACTCTAATGCAATGCTCTATCTGAAAAAAATGCTTCTGGATGAAGCCTTACCAATTTTATAGCTGTAGGTTCCCATCTCCATGAGGAAAATTTCAAGCTTTCACAGGTAGGGAAAACATTGGTTTAGTCACAGGAACAAGTTTCTGTGCTTAATGTATTACTTAATGTCAGCTGATCCATGGTAATGGTTTCTGCATATGCTCATAAAATGTGAAATAATTGGACTGAGTGCTCTTTTAATGTAGGCAAAACGATCCTGAATTACCTTCCCTTTGCTACGGGCTAAATGTATGTACACATATTTACAGGAGATCAGATGACATCTCTTGCTTGTTTGTGTGTCTGAGCCCTGGAGCACAAGGAAAGGAAATTACTGGTCTGAGCGTGTGCAGCACCTGCAGAGAGTCCAGAAGTCCTGCCTTTGTGTTTCTAATCCCCTCTGTCCTCCCCACAAGAACACTGGCACTAGCAGGAAGCTGGAGATAGAAGTTTAATTTTCATTTTGTTTAAAGATCACATAATCCTGAGGGCACAGGGGAAATAACAACGCCATCAATAAAAACTAACAAGCTAATCTTCAAACTGAATTTGCATTGTAATATGAATGGGAGAACCTGAATGCTTTAAATCTGGCATTTAGCTCTGTGTAGGTTTCCTAATTCATTCACCCTTTTTGTGGTGAGGTGGGGGACCTCCTATTCTTAGAAAGCAACATTGGAAATTCAACAAATTCTGGAGGAAACGGCTTGGGAATGGTGAATAATTAGAAGTCTCCATGATTTATAGCTTAAAATTTGGTTTCAAAGGGGTTTTGCTGTACACTATACATCAATGTAAACATCACTGTCACTGCTGGGGTCTTTCATGAGCATTTTATTCTTTAATCACTCTTCTCAATTGTCTCTTTTTTTAAAAATCAAATGCAAGCTCCAGAGGTTTCTGCATACAATATTTTCTTTTACTCTCTCAGTACAACCAAGCTAAATGCCCCCAGATTTTAAGGAACATAAGAGATTTTCCCCCACTCCCAAGCTTTGATGTTGGTGTCCCTTTCCTCTTGGGCTGGCATATCTGCAGCGAAATCTTTGCAATTATTCCTAAAGCTCACACAGAGAGAAAGAACCAGATCACCGCTGAGTTAGAGAATCTGTTACAGAATCCTATAACAGAGGCCAAAGTTGTGTTTTTGGTGGGGGATCAGGTCGTCCAGGCTGCCTGCAGCCACTGACTCCTTACCTCCATCAGCTCTCACTGCCTTCTGAAAATCCACACAGCAGGAATTAATAGCTCCACACAGCTCTGCTGACAGGTACAATTGTCACAAGAAAGAGAACGAAGTGACAGTGTGGAAGAGCTTCTTTAAACAGCTTCTAATTAGCTCTGAAGTAGTTTCATGTCACTGTAATAATTTGCAGAAGAGATATGTGTTGGCACTGCTCACAAACCCAGTACCCACCTTCCTCCCAACCCCACATGAGGGGACACTGCCTGAATTGCCTTGGTTCTCTCCCCCTACTTATTTGTGGCCTCTTATCAGGTTTTATTGAATCCTGCAGATGGGAAAGAACCCCCAAAGCTGTACTGTGTTTGTGTGGCAAAGTTTTGGTAGTGAGAAGATACAGGAATGACTTCTGTGGAAAGCTGCCAGAATCTTGCCCAAACTGGCCAAAAATTCAGTGTTCTAATGGCTGAACACCAGCTCTGTATCTAAAATACGGTATTTCATGAAGCATGAGAGATTTATTTTTTGAATTTACATAAAAAATATTTTAAAGAAAATTAAAATGTTTAAACCTGGATTTTCATAGGAAAGGAAATTTCTGGTCTTATTCTTCCTAGATCTCTGTAGAGTATCTTGTCCATCAATGAAAGGTCTTCACAGCACTCTCTCTGAAGGGACTGATGTGTCTCCACAGTTATGACAAAGGCATTTTAATCTGTTTTATTTTATAACCTGGTAGTGACATCCTGGGACCTTGCTGGCACACACAGAAACTGAGGAATGTCATGCTTGTGCCATTTGTTCACACATTGCTGGGATGAGCTGGGGAGGATTAGTTTTACCATTTGCATAAAGCACTTATCAATGAAGGTTCATCATGTGAAAATAGTCCTTAGCCAAGACTGGAGCATTTTATTCTTCATTTGACTGCTTCTTAGAAGATTAGGGTTTTATACTGACATCAGCAAAGGAAAGTGTGTGCACATTGAGTGTCTGGTATGTCACTGTGTGCCACTGCGTTCTGTAAGCATCTGCCTTGTGCCCAGAGACCCAGGTTTCTGTTACTGCTCCAAAAATCCTTAGTTATTCTTTCAAAAGGAACAAACTAAAAAGAACCACATCAGAATAAAGTTATTCTAGAGGTAAAAGCATGAAATTAGTGTTCCCAGAATGGAAAGATAAGAGTTAACCTTTGTCTTCTTCATATCCAGTAATTATCTCCACTGACAGCCTTCTAACCATCCTGGAGTGATGTCTCTCAGGACTAAAAATGCCATTCTGGTGTTGAGAAAGCTGAAAAAATACCTGTTGTGGGACTAATCGACCTTTTCACATTGAAAATATTTTGCTGGAAAATCCTCATCTAACCCTCTGCTCAGCTTCTTTATCTGCTCCTTCTTGTTTACTGAGCCCTTTGATATCACTCTGCTGGAGCTAAAAGTGGACTCCGTGCCCTCCTAGGAATTCAAGCTACAACCACAACTGTACTACAGCGTGTCTTGTGCACCAGGGAGTAAATCAGGCTCCGAGTTGCTGTGCTTAAAGACAGCTATAGGTGTGTGTAGGTCACTGTGGGGTCCCTTGGACCAAACTCTCCCCCAAGCCACACCTTGAAGAGGTGGCTTTCCTCCCTGTGCAGCCACGAGATGCCCCTCTGCGGTCACTCCTGGCCCCGCAGGGCACTGCCTGTGGCCACAGCAGCTGCCACTTGGGACAATCATCGGGCTTGGAAGCCAAAAACCGTCCCGAGCCTTGCTCCACCTGTCCCTCATGCCGGGTGTATCTTCCGTTCGTTGTCAGCGCTCGTTAAGACCGAGGGCATCTCTCCCGCTCGCTTTGCCTTCTGCGTGTCTCGGGTTTCACTGGAACGGAGTCAAACGGAGACGAGTCCACGCAGGGTCTGGAACGGATCAGCAGGTCAGCTGGGAATGCCTGTCAGGCAGCCAGCGCTGCTCCCTCCCTTCTCCCTGGCTTTCTTTGAGGTTTGTAGCTCTTCTGCTTTCTTGTTGCTATTGCCACCCTCCCCACACTCCCCCTACCACACATCAAGCACCCAGACCTTTCCTGGGCACTTTACTTAATCCCCAGGATTCTTTATATAGGAATTAATCTTCTCGTCACAGTGGGAGAGCTGGGAGGGAGGGGGTACATTTATCTCTCCTGCTGAGGTCTAGAGTTGCATTGCTGTGATTATTGGTGGTAGCAGTGTGCGTGTGTCTGGAGATCTGTGTTTAGTTCTTCGTTTCTTAAACGACGCAGGGGCAGCAGCAAGGCAAGTTGGCAGCTTGGCTTTCGAGCTGCTTTGTGTCTGCTGCTACAAGGAGGGAGTGTGAGTGGGGAGCAGCATGGCAGAACAAGAAGCCAGTGGCTTGCAAGTCCTTCTCTCCACCCTCCAGGTAAGAACAGCTTGAACTAACAAGAGAGGCGCTTGGGCTTGTTTTCCTCTCTAATTCCCCATCAGTGACCTGTTGGGCTGAGGCTGTTTGTACGAGCTCCTGGCTGGCTTGGCTCTAAAAGCATCAGCGTGCAGGAACCCTGACCTGCACCTCCCACGCTGAAGAGCCTTTATGAATTGAAGTTTCACTGCTCAGTGATGAGTGCTGGTGATTACTGCTATGCATCAATCTCTGGGCCCCGTATGAGGGCAGAGGCTGTGTTCAGCAGGGGAGCAGGGAGGTGTGAGGCATGGGCTGCTGTGAAATGAATGGGACCTGACAGCGCTGTCAGTCTGAGCTTGGCGTGTCCGAGGGCTGAGGGGCACGAGTAAACAGATCTGCCTGCGAGGAGCAAGTTCCTCCCTGTCAAATTGTCTGCCCAGGACCCTCGAGCATTCCAAGGAAGTGACAAAACCCCTTGAGATCGGTGAGGTGCTGGTGTTGGGTGTGCTCAGTGAATGGTCCCGAGGACCAGAGGGAAGTGTCCCAGTCCAGGATCATACTTGACAGACAAGCTTGGCCATGGGATGAAGGAGAGGCATCTCTGGCTCTGTTCTCCCACTGCAAGGATGTCAGGAGAAGATGCCCAGGTTGTGGCATGAGCTACTCTATGAAATAGGGAGCCTGTTTTGGGAGGGACCCTATGCTTTTATAAGCCTCGTTGTGTCATGAGGGATGGGTGGGAACTGCTTTGCCAAGACAATCTACTTGCACAATAAAGCAGCTTTTAGACAGTCATGGTGAAATGACACTTGTATGCACTCCTCAGGTGCCCTGAGCCCTTGTGTGCAGCTGTGCTGATGTGGGCCAGAGCCCCATGGGGACAGGAATTCCACATCTGAAGAGGCAGCATCGTTTGACTGCTACATGTGCCATCCAAGCCTCACACATTGCAAAGGCAGAAAATGAGGGAGAGGATGTGCAAAATAGACTGGCCCACCTGGGCCAGCCCAAGGATTCATGTGTCCCAGCCCTGTGTCTTGGGAGGTCTCTGTGACCAGCTACAAGTGTGTAGAAGAGGTTATAAAACCTGATGATAGCAATTGGCTTTGAAACTACAGTTGTGGGGGCTGATCAACCTTGACATATTTATCCAAGCTTATATAACTGTCAACAACTTTTACTTCTCATATCAAATACTGGTTTGCCCTCTGTAACCCCTTGTGTCAGTGAGTTCTACAGGTAAACTGGCATACTGAAGAAAATTATCCTGCTGTCCTTTTATGTTTTGGCAGTGTAACTTGTTTGCCCTATGTTGTTACAGCTTCTTTAATTAATATTTTGTAGTCGATCATGTTGGTGCTGTATCCAGGCTATAGTCCTCTCCCTCTTTCTTTAGATAATTGAGAGCTGAGTGCACATCTGTTTTTTCTCATACTCTGTAACATAACAGTCCTGGTGTTCTCTGCATAATCTGGGAACAGAATTGGACAAGACCCAGATATAAATTGGAACCTATAGTTTAAAATCACATATGCAGTTCATTGACAAAAATACATGGAGGTCTAAACTAGAAATGGCTAGGAGCACTGCAGGCATGATATTGATAAAACCACAAGGTAGCACAGCATTCATCCCCAGCGTTACAAAATCCCACCTTGGTACAAGACCTTTATATCCAAAAATTCTATAATCACTTGGAGGACATCAAAAATCTTTCTTGTAATACCTTCAATTTGATGCGGAGGCTTCAGTGCTGAAGGGTAGGAAGTAAGGGGTTGATGACAATTACATGTTCTGATTCACCTCTTTCCCTTACCTTCAGCCAAAAAATTACCAGCATAACTTTTTAATATCATCACCTATCTCTGCTAAAAAATCAGGTGATAAAAAAGACCTTTATTTGACACAGTTGGAAAGTATTGGCCTGGGAAATAATAACTTTGGTTGATGTTTGCCTTTGCTGATAACATCTCTCCACACTTTGTTATTTTCTGCAACAGCTGTCCAAAACATGGTTGCTTTGTTTTTGTGACCTGCAGGATTGTCAGTGCTGGTTCATATTCTTTTATTGGGCATGAAGAACATATCTGCTGCTTACAGCAGGCTATTCTGCAGGGTATTACTGAGTATTTTCCATTTCTGTTAGCACATAATATTGCTTTGAATGCAGAAAGCTTTCAGGTGAAGAATGAGGGAACATTCAGCCAGTCTTTATAAACTCAGAATAAAAACATCTTTCTCCATCAGTCACTCACACGGGCCTAAATTTCCACTTCCCTTCGAAGCACTGGCACAGATCTTTATCCCCAGTTGGAGGAATGTCCAGACCTGAGACAGGGTCTGTCACCTTCTGCTGAGGGAGGGGTCTCCCCCATCTCTTCATGGCATAGACACTTCCACTCCTAGACTCACACCTGGCTTGGGTAAGGGCAGCATCAAGCAGAACAAATCCAGAACACTGTGCACATTGTAACTGAACAACTGCTCTAGTCACGGAAAGAAACACATTTTTTGAGTTCTTCAAAACTATTCCCAGTGCTATGAAGGAGCGTGATCCTCCAAAGACAGCTCAAAACCTCTGGAACTGCAACGTGCTACGAATGTTCTGCAAAGTGACAAGGTGCATAGCAAAAACTCCTTTCAAAGCGCAGCTGCATTTTGTCACCAAAATGTCACTGCAGGGAAGACGTGACATTTCAGATCTCTAGGTAAAAAGTGCTTCACTGCTTGCAATGTTCGGCTTTAAAAATGTGAAATTCAGATTGAAGAAAACCCTCTCCCCGTCTCACAGGTTTTGTGTCAGTGTGGCAGAGCCAAGCTCTGAGGATTTTACTGTCATTTCTCATTTTCTTTCTAACCCTGCTAACTTCTTCTTTGCTCTCCCTTCTTGACTCTCCCTCTCCAGTGTGATCCTACAATTGTCACCTCCCATCCCTCTGGCTCAGATAGTGTTACCTGTTTCTGTTCCCATCTCTCACTGCATGACATTGAGCTCCTCAGCCCCAACCCAGCCCTGCTCTGTCTTTCATACACGGACAATGCAGACCCTCAGTCAAGGCTGGACTGGTTGCCACTCTCACCCTGATCCCTGGCCACAGCATAGCAGAATTAAACAGCCTCCCCATGTATGGTTTTTGACCGGGCAAAAAGGTCTGACATGCCATTTTATGGGCAGCCTCCTCAATGCAAAATCCCAAGAGGTTTGGGATTAGATCTCTTGGTTATTTTAATGCCAGGAGGAGGTATCTTAGTGTTAGTTAAAAACAGCTGGTACTTGCTAAGAAGAGCAGTTGAAAACTGGAGCCATCTTGCCTTGTGACCCAGACTGTTGAATCCCTTGAGACTAGAATATTTTAGTTCCTCCTCCTCATTGCCCTGGCCTTCATCTCACCCCACCATTTAGACAAACAAGAAGCATTTTGATTCTTCCCTTTCCTTCTCCCTGCTCTCCTCCTCACTGCCCATGCCTTGGTTACCCCTGAGAACATCTTATTCCATGGCAGGATACATTGTGTTGCCTGAGGAGTCCCAGATTTCCTGTTGGCTCTCAGTGTGATTTTCACGTTTCCCCAAGCCACAGCCCCCGTTCACATATCCTGCAACGCTGGCAGCCCCTGGGGCCGTTGGCAGATCTTTGGCTCAAACTGTGTCTTACTGTGTTGGACTTCACAGGTCCCCAAATGCTATAGTTTGACAGGAAAAAGATGCAAATCTTATGTATCGGTGGCGGATGTTGTTTCTGCAGAGGGATTTATCTGTGAGTGGCTGCAGTGTCCAGCAGAACAGACACAGGATCTGGTGTTTGCTAACTTGAAGCTCTCAGCTCTTTGTGCTGCCCCTTCCAAGCTGTCCTGCTGGCTGGCTGACAAGGCAGAGCTATTGTTATCCTAAGGACAAGTGGGAAGGTATCTGTACTGCTCCAGTGACAATGAATAGAAGTGCATTCTGCAAAATGCCTTTGTCTCCTCTGCATCCTTGCACTTACTCTGTCAGCAGAGCTGCTGAGATTCCTGGCTTTCAGAGAAATAGGTGCAAAACATGCCAGGAACTGCTCAGGTAGCAGAATGGCCACTCATTTGGGTTGGGGATGGAGGAGCTCAAAGTTTGGATCTGTGTTGTTGGGAGGCAGCCTGGCAGGCCAGGTTTAGTGGAACAGCCTTAGAGGGAACAAAAATCAACTCAAAACCAGATGGCCATTTTTAGGTGGTTCATTAACTGAGTTTTACTGAGATTGTTGTACTTAAAGTGAGCAGCAGTGGACTTATTCCTGCTATTGCTTATAAAAACTGTTTTGGCTTTGGAACAGCAGAAGTGCAGTTAGGACAGGGAAACACTTGGCTTGTAGGGTTCAAGGAGAAATAGCGGGTACACCTTTTTCACGTCTCTACTCCAATGCCACTTGAGCTGCAGGAGCCTGGTTTTGGCTTTAACCATAGAAGAAAAGGCATAATCCTCCATAAACAATCCTACAGAGGTAGTGCAGGTCCCCACTTCAGCTTTCAGGGTTGCTGCTTTTCCTTCCCACTTCCACTGTCATCTCCTCCCTGTCCAAGGAGAACCTGAAGGTAACCCAGAGCTTTTCCCTACAAACCCAGGCTCACTACTATGGGGCACTACTAAGCAACAAAGAAGAAAGGAGGCTAGCATCCATACATTAATCCCAAATTCCTGCCAGGGCACAGAATAAATATTGAGGTTTGTTACTCCTGTGAACCAGCACAGAGCACTAAAAACCTTCAGAGGAAGCTGTGACAGGTCTTGGACGCTGCTGAAATCCTTTCACCGACTGAGCTGGGACCAGAATGGCTCTCTGTCCCTGGGCTGGCCACAGCTGTTTCTCTGAGTACACTGCCAGCTCCTCTGCAAATGCCTCCAGATGGGCTATCCACAATTTTCTGTGCCTGAATTAATGAGAATTCAGGACCTCAGGGTGAAAAATGTTCCCAGAGATGAATGGGAGCAGCAGCAGTGATGGCTGAGCTGAGCACAAGAGTGTCACACTCTGAGCCTCAGCAGAACTTTTTGTGCCAGACAAGGAAAGTGAAGTTCTGTTTATCTTCTGCTGTCCCTCATCCTTGTCTAGGATGGTTTGTGCTTTGAGGACAAATGATTGTGTCATGAATGGTTGAGGAGAGCCCTTTCTCCCTTCCTTCAGCAATGCAAATGTGACAGGATAGCCATGCTGCTGGACCAGTTGGGTGCCAGTCTGGAAAAATGGATTATAAACCTCTGCTTCTGAGTTAATCATGTGTAAAATGGCAAATAATCCCACCATGCCTCACATCAGTATTTGAGAAACCAGGTGATGAACATTGGGGAAAAAAAAAAAAAACTGAAGTTCTGGTGACAACACAGTAAAAAAAAAAAATATTGAGAAGCAAATTAATAATTTGTTTTCATGCAGGGCTTGGATCCTGCACAATAAATAATGCACAGAACCACATGCTAAATGATGAGGACAAAATGCTGCATGAGGTGATTTTCCAGGCAACAGGCACTGCTCATCCTGAAGCAGAGGTTTTGTGAAATAAAACAAGTTGTCATGTGGAAATTAAAAAATGCAGTTACTCCAGGGGACCAAATGAAATATCAGGAATGCTTTAAAACTGGTGCTTTTTAGCTGTTGAGGGGCTGACTTTATGCTTATGGCCAAGCTGTTTAACTTAGACTATTTGGATGTAATATAATAGCACATTATGCCATATCATGGAACTCAATATTGTGTGTATTGGTACTGCATTATAGACACAAAAAAATTAATAGAATAAACCATATTATGGAAGGAGGTATATGGATTTGTTTAAACTACTTGTATTTCACATACAGTATGCAAATACTTTTAAAAACATCTGTTTATCTATTTGTAAGTTGAGGATAATTATTGGTAGTTATCTAGCCTCCCTAGCTGTTTTGTATGCCTACAGATGTATTTATACATTACATCAATATTTTTATCACAATGGAAAATTTCCACCCTCTCTTTTTCTCAGGTTTCAATAATTTCCCTCTTTGAAATACAAGAAGAGATGTTTTCATACAGAGAGGTGTTTGCCTGAATAGGTCTTGCTAGCATTTCTTTGTGTAGCATAATCTTATTTTCAGTATATTATGCTGCATTTGTTGTGATGGAGTAGACACATTTTTCTGTCCAATGCATTGGTCCAGTCCTCTTGGTTTTATCTATAATAGGAAAAAAATGTCTGTAGTAGAAAATGTGTTCATGGGCATTTTGAATTAAAGTTTATTATATTATGTTCAGCAAAGCGCACACAAAAAGTTGCTTGTATTGAAAGACATATGGGCTGATAATGGTTGGCTCCAGCAGTGTCTACTGGCAGCAGCAGAGATCTTACTGATGTGTGTTAACAGAAAGAAAATAATTTCATACACATACTGGGAGTTTAGGAGATGGGGAGGGATTTTTGTGTTCCTTGGTCTGGGATTGCAGGGTAGGGAATTGCTCCTGGAGTTCTTGCTGCCATAGACAAGCTGCCTCTGTGTGATCACTCCTGTTTGTGCCAGGATAAATAACACGAGTTGTGCCATCATTACTCTTGCAATGACATCTGGGGAGGATTTAAGCCTCTGGAAGTGCAGGTAAAAACTCCTCCTTCCTCCAAGAGCAGTCAGTGGGAATGCAGAATAAGGCAGTACCTGCTAGCAAGCTCCTCATGGACCAGGTTGTGATCCTGGGCAGAGGTGTCCCTTCCCTGTGTCTGTCAGGGTTGGTGTGTGCACACCTGGGACCCTGAAGCTCTAAGGATCCCAAATCCACTCACACCCCACGTGCCCACACGTGTCGCTGGGCTCTGCCAGACCCCGGTCCCGTGACTCTGCTGTTCTCACCAGACCAGGGTGGAAAATAATTCCCTCCTGCCTTCCCGCGTTCTTTTAATAAGCACTTGTCTCACGGACAGTCTATTTGCACCTGTTTGCCCACAGGCCCCAATGGGCCCGAGGGCAGAGGCGCTGCTCCATCAGCAGAGCCGCTCTGCCCCCCGGGAATCTCCGCCGGGAAGGATGGGGAGCTGTGATTCCCGGGAAAAGCAGGTCCCCAGGCAACTCTGAGGTCAGAATGCTCCTGGCAATCGGTGAGACGTTATGTGAGAGGGAGTGACAACCTTCTCCAAGGAGACCAGGAGCAGTAGCTCACCAGCCAACCTCCCTTTTCCTCTAGACAAAACCAGGTGTGCTGCAGGAGGTGAGCAGTAAGTTAGGGGTCAGCAGTGTGGTAGGTTCTGGCACAGCTGCATTGTCCAGCATAGTTCACACTGGTGCCTGCAATCCTGCAAGCTTTGTGTGCCACAGAAAGCATTACTGGGCTGCTACTTCAGAAGAGACATTTTATTTCAGAAAATACAATTTAATTTAAGGTAGCTAAGAAGCAAAAACATGAATTCAGATCAATAAAATATTTGTAGACATTTTCTGTTACTAAAAATCTGGGTTTATTTCCCTGATTGTTTCATTTTAGGAGAAGTAGACCTAAACATAATCTAGGTGGATTCTTTGGGTGGAGATTCAAATCTCCAAGAACTGGATAACCTTTTTCCTTTTCATACAGGCAAAACAATTTATCTTAGTATAGTTTTGGGAAGGAAAGCCTAGTGCAATGAAGATCATCTCTTAAAATAAGGGAAACTTGGTCATTCTCCTCCAGAGCTGATGGAGACAGAGCCAATTCTCATATCCATGACTTAGTATTTCCTTTTGATCCCTGTGCTCTTATGGCTTTTGTTTTACTGAGTGGGGACCAACCACACTGTACAGAAATCAAGGTCTCAGAAATCAAGAATTTGTCATTGACTTCATAAGATGTCTTCTAGAGAGGACAAAGATAACATGGTAGAGATTCTTCTGCCCGCAGGCACTACTAAGGTACAAAAAGGAGAATTAGTGTTTTAGACCAGATATTGATTAATAGAATAACATTTGCTTGATAAGAAATTACATGGGCAAAGCTAAATCTCCTTCCCTTTGGGGGTTTAGAGAACAAGGATGGGTTTCTCTTCTCATGGTCTCTTCTCGTGGAAGAACACAGCCTTCTTTTCAAAAGGTGGTGTAGGTTGAGGTGGAATTAATGAGAACTACAAAGCTTTCATGATTCTTATTAGAAAATTGAGTAATTCTGACACAGAAGTCCTGTGGGAGAAATAACTAGTCTACCAAAGAAATCTTGGCTTTTTTCCCCCTGCCTTTTAACAAGGGATGCTTTGAAACCAAAACATATGGGGTTTTTTTTTCTGACATGGAAACACCATTGTGTTTTACTGCAATCAACTTCTGAGAAGCCTTTTATGCACATTAATTTTTGGTGTAACTTACAGGCAAAGGCTTTCCCACTGGGCCTAATGGGAATTTGATCCCTGTAGTAAACTGAGACAGACTCTTGTCCCCATGGCCCATCAGCTCAGTGCACTCTCTGGTACCTATTCCTTTCCTTTCAAAGGAGGGAATGATGCTGTATTGATTGATAAAGCAGGAGTGCTGGGCTTTATTTCAAAACTCTTACAAACCCCATCAAACTCATTCAATGTCTGTGCCTTCTGCTTTCTTCATTTGGACAGTAGATGGAGATAAGGTTCATCTGTCAAATTAGGGCAAAGGGGATCTTGGCTTACATTGTTTCCCAAATCAAAGGGTGGAACGACTCACTCTCTGAGCAGATGAGACTCGTGCAGCCTGGGTGAAAGTAGTGCAGTGCCTGTTGTCCTCTGCCATCTTCTGTGGTTTTTATGGGATTCCTGATGAAAGGCCAAAGCATTAGATTTACAGTGAAGATAAAGCTGGCCCTCCATTTTGTTCAGGATTAACCTGGCAAGCAGAAGATTGACAGGGAGAGATATATTCTCCCATAAGCAGTTTGCTTGGCATGGTGAATGCCCACCTGTCCCGCTTCAAAGGAGGGAAGGAGGCAGAATGGACCACCTGACCTTTCCCTATGATTAAAATGCTGATCTGATGAAGTCAGAGGAACAAACTGAACTGCTTCTTTCAACCCTCAATTCTTCCAGGAATAAACCAGCACCATCCGTATGGAGAGAGTTTCTGGAGAGGCTAGGGGAAAGCAGCAGTACTGCCCTGGTTTATCTGACCTTCTCTTTGGGACAGTCTTCTGCAATTTGAACAGCCTCTGGCTCTATGTTAAAGTTCTGCAAGTGGGAGAGAGCTGGAGGTGACAAAGAGAAAAGGAATGTGTGCCTGGCTCTGTTTTCTTTGACAATTTCTCTTCCCATATGGCTAAGGTCATTTGATCTCCCCACGATGCACAGGGACTTCAAGGGGACAGCTGGATGCAGAGATGGATTAAAACTACTTCTCTTTGAGATGAAAACCATGATTATTAACAGCTTGTTTCAAAAGCTCTCGCAGCAGCAGCTGCACCTCACTGACTGAAAACTCTGGAGGGTTTGTCTAAAAGGTCTGCATGGCTGGGTGATCAAACAGTTGGAAATTTCCCTAGCAGAGAGTCTGCTGTGTCCTACAAAGCCTGCAGAGCACTATTACACCAGCAGGTCTCCTTGGGAACATGCTTAAACAAAACAGGACACAACAACAACAACTTCTTGGTGATCTCTCCCTGCCTGCATTGAATGTGGGAATCAGAGGTAGATTCTGACATAGATCAAATCTCCTACTGGGTATCCACTGAAGAATTCACCTTTCTCTGAGAGATCAGCCCACAGTGCCATTTTATGTGATCAGCCCACAGTGCCATGTGAGAGAGTCTCAGAAGAGACAACCCAAGGGGTTTGGTTGGGTGGACTCCACAGGACATCCCAGCAGAATGTGTAGAGCTGGGTATTTTTAAATATAACTCCTGTCCTTTTTCCTGGAACATAAACACAGACATGGGCTCATTCATGGAGCTAGTAAAATGCCTTTCAGCTTGACTGACCAACACTTAGTTTGCAGGTGCTTCTGAGCTACTGGATGAAGTAACAAGGGTGGAATAAATCCTCAAACATGCCTGTTTTTGACATGGTGGCATTGCCTTGATGCTGTTGGGTGTCTTGCACGGGGTGTAGACTGAAGATAAAGGAGATAAAAAATCTTTATTACCTTTTTGATGGAAAATTACATACCCCTGTCATGCCTCTTAAAAACTTGGCAACCTTTTCAGAGGACTGAGGGCTTTGCTGTTGAGAGATTGCTGTTTAAATCTAGATAGATGGGTCTCAACAATGCAGTTAAACGGAAGTTCTGCTTTATGTTACTGGTAATATTACTTTAAATCATTAGAATTTCAAAACACAGTTTGCAATTCATTATGGATGCCGAGTTTCGTTTGTTGCTTCATTTTTCACTTAGACTGGATGGCAAAAATAAGTTCATCATTTTCACTTTCAGGTTGCATCTCTGAAGAAAATAAGCTGTGACTAACAGTAGTTTTAAAGTGGCTTGTCTCCACTGCCCATTCCTCAATCATTGTTATTAAATGTGATTGATTAAAAGCATTTGCATGGCTGTTCCGGAAGGCGCTTTTGGAAGTGGGGTAGATTGACATATAAGGACACTTGTCTTGGCAAGAGAAAGGACTGGTGTTTTTCTAAACCAGACTGTACCTTACACTGATCCTCATCTCCAACCTGTACAAGTCAGTGTCAGAATAACGTGCAGCAAGTGGGATTGTTTGCACAGGAATACAGAGAGAAGCCTGGACTGAACACAGGCAAGCGTCAGGGCAGATTCAGATTAGATCCAGGGAGTCTTGGGCTTTATCATATGTGGTCCAAGCAGGAACATCCCAGAGAAATCAAGCATAGCAGCAAGGATTTCATTGTGGCTATTTATTTCCACACGCACATACTCACATTTGCTATAGCGTTCAAAAATCCGAGGTTTCACTAAAAAGCGAGTACATCTGGAAATTTTCCAAGATTCTCCAGACTCACTTGTACTTTGAGAAATGCCATTGCTTGTAAAAAAGTTTGTCAATTCCCAAATGTGCTTCATCTTTGAAAGACAAAGCGTTCTCTGGACTGACAGCCATCAAATATCACAAAAGAGAAAGAGAGTAGCACATTTCATGCTGCTTTTTCATCGTTGGTAGGGGAAAATAAAACTAAAACTGAATGGAGAAAACAGATCCCTCCCTATTAAATTTGGGTGGCAGTTGTGTTAAATATCTGTAACAGAGTGGCATTTGAATGAAACATTAATATTTTAAATTAGTTCAGTAACAGCAAAAGTAATTTAAAATATAGTAATAAATCCAAGAAACAGCAATAAACAGTAGGTGCTGGCATGCATATAGAATTCATTGTGCAAGAATGGTTAATGCCTTACAGAAACTTAATAAGAGAGTGTGAAAGGCATATGCTAGGATAATCTTGGCATTAAAATAAAAATAGATTAAAAAGAGCAAAAAAGAGAATAATATAACATTAAATCCAGTCAAAATCTTTAGGTGTCATAGGTAACTTATTGTGAAATAAGAGATAAAACCTGGGAGAATTTATCTGCAGTAGAAATTACAGAAAGAACATTAGAAATATTCAAAAGAAAGTCTAAAAGCCTTTTGCAGAATATCACGTGTTTTGATTTATCTCAAAGTTTCCTCATTCTTTTAACACTTCCAATTTGACAGAAGCATTTGAGGGTTATATAATAATGTGTTTTACCACTGTTTCTGCATAATAAAGTAATTGCACTATTAGAGGCACATTAGTGAGAGGAGCAAGTGACACAAAGGAACTTCTTTGTGCAGGAGGAACTTCTGCACAAGGACAAGCTTTTCTTTGAGAACACTGAGACAACTTTGGCATGAAAAAAGAAAGAGAAAAAAAGTTTACTTTTTTTTTTTACAGTTTACTTTGCCAACAGTATCCAAGATATTGCAGTCTGTCAGGACGTAATTCCTGCAGATATCTGGGTGTGAATATATTTTATTGGAGGGACACACTAATAGCAAGGCACTGAGAGGAACAACCTTGCTCTGAAGTTAGAGGAAACACCTTTGAGCATTTTTGACACTGTAGATAAAATTAGAAAAAGATCAGTTAATGGTCTATGTGCTTTCTAATTCCTATATGGATTAATTAAATGTAGTCCCTTGTCACAAGGATGAATCTCTTTTCAAATAGCTCTGGGACCCACTGGTGAAGTGGCTCTTTCTTCTCCCAATCTGCCATCAGTATTCCTTGCAGGGATAGATTTTTCTGTTGCATTTACTTCTGGGAAGTTGGGATGAGAAGACTGATCTCAGGGAAGGAAAATTTTGAACTCCTCACAAATAGATGGAAGTAAGTCTGTGACTGATTGACACAGTACTTCTGTACACACAGTGTTTCTGCTTCATTTTGTTATAATAAATATCCTGGCTCTGCCAGCTATCCTCTTGTGTATTGACTAAGTGAATTTCCCACCACAGGGTGATATTTCCCACCAGGAAAATAAGAAGCAATCTGATCTTGATGAGGGATGCTATTGGGCAGGTGTTAGCTATTATTTGTGAAGAAGTCTGTGATCCACTGATGCAAGGTGTTATGTTAGTGCATTAAATTTTGTAAGATTCCTTGGCACAGATGATTTTCACCATGTTATTCACCAAGTTATTTTGGCTAGAGATCAGCTTAAGCCAAGCTGTTTCATCTCAACACCTTCAGTGTTTTGAAGATATTAGGATGTAAGTTTGGAATTTTCCCATCTCTGCCTTGAAGCAGTTCAGTCCTGCAGTGGGTATCCTTTGAGAACAGGTCCTGAGGCTCAGTGAAGAGGAGCAAAGCCTTGTCTATTTGCATGTTAGAAGTTTGCTTTGAGGCACTACTCCTGCTCACCTGGATGAGTTGCCAGCCACTGTGAGGGGTTGGAATCATAGCACCCAGCCATGATCTGATGTGTTACTGAAAAAGATGCTGCAGGTTATCACACCCAAGTGCAAACAAAGGTAAAAAAACCCAGACCTTCAGCTCATTGCAAGCCATGAAAAAAGCCACCCACCCAATTGCAGCAGGCCAGAGGGAGGGACATTTTTAATGAGTCTTTGGTATATTTTCTGATATAAACCCCACAATTTTGGGCTCGGCGTGGTGTGAAGAATCAGTAGGAAATTAAATGTCTGGCACTTGGCTCAGTGAGGTGCTTGCCATGGCTTACAGGGGTGGCCAGGGCCAGCCAGAGGAACTTGTCTCCAAGGCTTGGGAGCAGGAGCAAGAAGTGGCTGAGCCACGTGTCCTGTCCCTGGAGGCCTCTTGGCTGCCCTGGGTACAGTTTGAGGGCTACGTGATCCCCCACAGCTGCGGACGCCTTTCTCCCAGGATTAAAGAGGTCACTTAGGACACTCCCAGAGCAGAAAGGTCCTCCTCTCTGAGGCTTTAAATAGCCCCTTTTCCTTCCATGTCTCCTCTGAGTTTCCTGGCTTGCTCAGGCCTATCTGACTCCTAAGAAGAGGAAATCCAGATTTGGACAAAGAAATGAAATGTACTGTTTACCACAGAGGTTGGTGACTCCTGTGGTGATGCTGAGGATGTTTGGATGGTTATTTTGGGAGCAGGGGCAGCTTGACCATAATTTCTTGGCATCCTTCTAAAGCTGGATAGTGGTAGTATTGTTAAGAAGGTGCTCCACTTATGCCAAAATTCAGGCTATAATCACTTCAACTGATTGTCCCTTACTCTGTGGTTGCCTACTGATATTTCAGAGATCTCTGAACCCTTTTTTCCACCTCAGTAATAATGATTTTTTTCTCCCGTAAACCTCCATGTAACAAATACTGTGGACTTTCCAACAAGAAGAAATCACGATAAGCTGGCTGAATATTGAGGCTGAGGATAGGAGCATACAGACAAGAAACTCTCCGGGGTATTTTACTCTCTTATTTAAATGTGAATTTTTAGCGCCTCTTAAATTAGAAAAAGCAATTTACTCTGACAAAGCACGGAACATAAGGCACCAAACCTGGCTTCACAGTTATTGTAAGGCTGGATAGTCAGCTGTGGGAAGGAGATATCCAGCTGGCAAATCCATAATGCCAGCAGTGGTGGCTGTGCCCAGCAGTTTGGGCTGGTAGGCACCTTTACCTTGCTGGCAGAGGACTCTCTGATTTAAGCATTAAGAGGGTAATTAGAACCCAGTATTTTCTAGAGGTCTCAGGAGACAGTGAGGACTAATGCTACTCAGCCTCTAACCTGCTCTTGATTTTAGCCAGTATTAATTTTGCATCAGAATTTCTCTTCAATAGGCTTCAAGTGCAGAGAGTGAGAAATCTGACTTGCAGATGTAACTCTCATTACACAGGCAGTTGGGCTGCTGACTTCTATTTGTGTGAGCAAATTTATTAAGGGAAAGAGAAGAGAGGAGGATATATTTTGGACAGGTCAAACCCCGCTTCCATATTTAGAAACAGGCTATTTTAAAACAAACAAACAAATAAACAAACAAACCCTGGAACTGGATATCCTATTCCTTAGTCACACTAAAAAAGACCCAAACAGAAAGGTCTGGAAGTTTTTTAGCCCAGCGCAGCAGTACCTTTTCTTTAAAATTAGATCATTTTGTTTTGTTGTTTGTTTGGGAGATTTTTCCTAGGCAGTCACACAGCTTTGTGAGACAATTCAACAATTAATTTAAAAAGACGTATTGGTAGAAACCACGTTATGTGTTGTCTTGCAAGAGCAACTTCTTTCATTTTGCATTCATTATTTTTGTGATTGGAATGACTGCTTTGTATTTCTTCCCCCAAATAAAATATTTATTAGTAAATTTTGCACCACACAAATTCATGCAGTTTGATTTCTTTCTGGGCGTCCTCTTTTTTTTTAGCATTAATGTTTAGACTCCCAACAAACCCTCTCAGTAGGTTGTGTGTCTCATTCAGGGAAATACTTGCCTTTGGGCAAAAGACACAAAAGCCCAAAGGACTGAGTTTATGGGGAGTTTTTGTTTGAAGGCAATGCTGGAAGGGGGATGGCAGTGGTGGCTGCTATCCTCCACGCGGGACATGAAAAATCCCAACCCTTTGTTGGGTTTCTGAGCCTTGTGGAAAACATCCCCAGAGACTTCCCTGAGGTTACCTGTTACTGTGGCTTAGTAGCAATTTTATAATCTTGTCTTGAGTAAATAACAGCTGTCTTGGCATGTTCCCAGGAGCAGAACAAGGAGAGAGGAGCTGCTCCCTGCTCAATCGTGGGTCAGTGGAATAATCCGAGCTGCCAGTCAGAAATGTTGGGATCGAGCTCTTGTCCTCCAAGCCCAATGTCACCAATTAATCACTTGCTGCCTGTAACGTATCAGTGACGATGTGCTGGGGCATTTTTTTATTCCTGGCTTTCTCCATCCTCCTGCTGTTTATCTCTGAGGAGCTTCTGCCAAGCTAACCCCAGTGTTTCAGGGATTAATTCCCAGAAAAAGCTCAGAGAGGAGCTCTCAGCCAGGAGCTGATTAAATGCATCTGAGCTCAGCCCTGTGATACTCCTGGTTGGGTGAGGAAGACAGGATTCTTTGCTGGAGTAAGGCTAAGAGAGATGAGGGGGTCTGATCAAAAAGTACAGCCATGCTTGATATTTAAAGTCATGGTTTTGCTACTTTAACCTTTGTCCAGCCACAAGCTGTGAAAGACAACTATAGGCTGTTATTAATAGGTAACAATTTAGCTCTAACTTTAAATCCTTTTAGTGAAATCCTGCAGGAGGTCAGCGATTTTGTAATCTAACTTAAGCCTCTGGGAACTTTTCTCTTATTCCACCCGTATACAATGAATGCATCTTCATTAGTCTATGCACATGTAGATGTTATATCTAACATTTGTAAGTGCTGGCAGGAATGGAAAGTACTTAGCAAGAGGAATTTTACTTTTCTCCTCTCTTTGGTTATGGTTTGTTCTTAAACCATCAAACATCCCTTTCAATAAAAATAACTAATGTGTTTATTTTTACCAGAGCTGGGTAAGAAATTTGCATTAAAGAAATTACTCTATTCATCTTTTTTAGATCAGGCACAAGTTGTGATTTTCTTATTTGTACTTACTGTTCAAAAAGATTTACTGAATATTTTTTATGAATGAATATGTTGGCAATTCACCCACAAAGAGTTTGTTATGTGTATTAATTTAAAGAATCAATTCTAATGGATTTCAATGTCCAAATATCTTTGATGACTTTGAAAACCTGAAGCTAATTAGTCAAAATCTGAGCTGTTTCTTTTCTAGAGGCAAGTTGTCACCTAGTAAGACAATAGCAACTTTAGGGTGGTTTTTTTTTTTCTGTGTTGTCTTGCTATTATAAATGAGAGCTGTGCTCTTCTGCAGAAGTCTGTATTATTCAGTGGTGCCACTGAAGTTAGTGGGAAATATGTTAGAATTTGTAATGGGACTGGGGTTTTATCCACTGTTTCAGCCAACACATGATTCATCCAACTCCTTCAGTAGTGTGCAGAACAAAGGGGAGCAATGAGGCACCAACACAGAATTTTAGTGTTAAAATATCAAGAGTAAACACTCAGGTAAAATATTTGGCAATATAACCCAGCTTTAATTTTCACATTTTAAGGGTCGATCTTTCATGTTCCCTCAAGTTCTTTGTTTGCCTGAGTCCCTGGATAAAGTGCATGAAAAGTCAGAGGATATCTTATGTCATCACTATTTGTGTTAATGGCTTAGGAACCCACAATCCAATCAGTTAAAATAAACAACCCAGTGTAATAGGAGCATAAATCAATGAAGACTTCATTACTGAAACCTTAATGTGTAATCCATCCACCTACAGAGGAAAGGGATACTGAGAGGCAGCAAGACAAAACCAGAGGACAGCCTGATTTAGGCAACCCTGATATTTAAAAAGGTGTTGAGAACAGTAAGTCTTCCTGGAGTCAGTAAATTTGATGGATGCTCATCACTCCTGACAACTGCCCCTGACTATTAAGTCCCTATGCTAAAAAATGCCAAGAAACTCTTGGAAAGAGAGCTCTGGATGTTCTTTGTTTAGTCTGTGAGACTTGAGCTGGCTGAAATGAACAAAGGCATGAATTAGGAAGATTAACATAGGGCTAAAACTATATATCTTACCCAAAAGTAATGCTGCTCAGAACTGCTCTGATCCTGTTGCAGACTATCCTGTCTGTGTGGTGCCTTGAGCCAGTGGCACAAATCTGGACTCCTCTAAGGTGAGGGTGGTGACAAGGGTTACTGGATTTCATTAAAGCCATGTATTCTGTTTGTCTTGGCTCTGAAAGGAACAGGAATCCTATCACATGGAGTCTTTTGATTTTCACATGGATCATAAAAGGGCTGAACTTTTATGTTCAGTGCTGAGATCTCTGCTTGCTGAGTTAATAACGAATAGAAACAGCAGGCTCTCTCTCTGGGCATGGGCCAGCTCTGAGGTGGGGATGAGGCAGGCAAAGTGCCTGTGGATTTTAGCTAAGAGCAAAAGCTAGTTGAGCCTTGAGAAAGCCATCAGTGCTCACAGACCCTCCTCCACTGAGTCCTCATTTCAGAGGTGATTCTCTGCCTGTTTGCTCCAACCTCACCTGACTTTTCTTCTTTCCTTCCTCCCCCTTCCCTGACCACATCTTGCTTTTTTCTCTCATTCCCCTGCTGAGACCTCTTGTCCCTGTGGCTCATTTGGAATATATATTGAGCAGGGAATGGTTGGTAGCACAGGTAATTGACCAAAACCAGTATGACAGAAAACCTTGTTTTTCAGAGATTGAGAGGTTGTTTTTGTTAATAATTATGATCAAAAAAAGGAGAAATCTAAGAATACACACAAGGTTTAGGATACAGAAGCTAGGAAACATTGGCACTGATGCAGTGATTCCATGCAGAAAATGGCATGTATAGTTTGCCAGTACAGAAGGAGATTTGGTTGCAGGGAGCTGCCAAGCATCCTACAGGATTTCTGTGACTGGGGTGGAAATCTGTTTCTCCAGGCTGGCAGTCACCTGCTCTGACTTCAGACTGGTCAATTCCCTGCTTCATCCCCAAGTCTCACCCAATGCATACCCTCCCCAGCTGTAACAAAGGAGGAGGTATGAACTGCAGCTCCCTAATTAGCTACACAATCCTCAGCACCTTGTCAGCTTGTGCTGTGACTTTTTCAGGGATCCATTGGGAAAAAAAGGGTCCATTTGCATTAATAGTCATTATTACAGGTCTGAATTAGATTTTCCCTAATATTCTTTCTAGAGTTTCTTTTTGCCAGGTTTTACTTCTTGACTCCTTGTCTTAAATATACAGTTGCATAATGTAAAATATGTCAGAGAATGGTTGAATCAATTTGGCTGGTCAAATGATCACATATATCTAGAATAGATACCAGGTTAGTGTCAGTTGCAAGGTAGATTAAGTTTCTGAGGCAGTTCAACATTCAGAAATATAGGAACCGTATATTTGTGAGATGTTATCTTATTGTCATAATTTAATTGAAAATAAAGTAATTTTGTTATAGTTTGTGTGATCCTAAGGCTCTTTGGGACCAAGGCTATTCAAATGCAAGTTTTGCAAAATATTAGAAATTTTTATGGTCTTGTATCTGTTCAGAAGTAAAGACATCCAGGTCTTAACCCAAATCACCCAAATTGCAATACGGACTGGTGATTAATTCTTGAATCACTGCAGTGAAATCTGTTTGGGGGAGGATTAAAGAAGAGGTCTAGTGTATCACACAGATGGATGGTAGACATCATGTGTTTCCTTCTCCTCAAGTGCATTATATCTTATTTCCTCTAATGCAAAATTTAAAGTGACTCTAAAGCAGAATGTGTCATGTCAAAGTGTGGTGGAAACTTGGTCTTAAAATTAAATTATATTCGTTTAAAAATAAGCTTAGGAATTTTACTTCTCAAATTCAAGGCTTCCACATTGTTGTGGCTGCAAAGACAGGAGAATTTTCTTGTAGATGGGATTAATATAATTTAAATATATTGTTCTTCAACTCCAGTAATAAGAGATGCCCTCATAGAAAAACACCTCACATTTCCATTTCTATGTGATACAGAATTTCCTCAACTTTGGGGTAGCCAGATCAAACAAAAAAAGAGAGGTTTAGTTTAGAATTTAGATGTCAGTTCTACAGAAATGCACCTGTGTATTAAATACTGTGTAGTATATGTTAGAGGCTTCTAAAATATGTCATCAATATGTTTCCACATATTCACTGTCCAGATGGCACAAAAATGCTTGGTATCCAAACAAGGATCTCAGTGCCTCTGCACTTCATGATGAACTGCAGCCCTGTGCAGGACAAAGTATCATGTTCTGAATTGATCTGTAAATTTGGTGTGTTTCCATTCCAGAGCTCCTGTGACAAGGATGTCATCCTGAACATTCTCAGTGTCCTCACTGACTTGCTGTCTTTGGGTAAGGAAACAAAAATCTGGGGCAATGGCTGTGGGCTGGGACAGAAAGGGGGTCCCAAGTAAGTCAGGGAAGTCATACTTGCATTCAAACTTGACCGGGTGTTTCCAAGGTGAAAAAAAATATAAATTTTATCAATAGATGAGAAGTCCTTACTCCCATATTTGGAAAACTGAGCTTATTCAAAGTGTTAAAAAAAAAAAGAGACTCAGAGAAAGTTTCAATTTCTTCTTTTTAGTTTTGAAGATGTCCATAGGTTGCAAAGTATTTCATAATCCCTGGCAGTCAACCACTGGAAACGTTCACCAGTGCCATTGGAGAGAGGTCTGTGAGACAGGAAAAGGAACCTGACTTTTTAGAGCCCAAGGACCCTCTAATGCAGAGGGTTCAGCCTCTCTCCAGAAGGCACTTCTACCTTGGGATTGCAGGGAATGGATGTCACTTTATGTGCTCAAAGCTGCATGAAAAAATAAGTGTGTTGGAAAAAGAACTGAAAAAAAAAAATCAGGTTCCTTTTCCTTTCTGCTACACCACAAAAATATCATCTGCTAAGCAATTCCCAACCCAGCTAAGCTGCCAGGCTGTGGGGGCTGCATTGGTGAGTGCTGGATCCTCCTGGGTCCCCCACTCCTGGAAGCCCCACTAGAGACATCACCTGTCCATGTGGGCCTGTCTTTTGGAGCCCTGCAGCCCTGCTCCTCAGCTGGGTGCAAAGATGGCTCTCATGGAGAACAGGGGATCCTGCTCTGTAGGAACTGAACGGGCAGCATCCCCCAACCACAGAGCCTGGATCAGTGTTTGTTCACACACTAAGGCTCCCAGGGTTAGAGTGTGATTTCTTTGGAGACCTACATTTATTTGAAAGCTGTCCCCAAGGCTTCCCTAGGATTCCTTTTCATTTGGCAGAAGCCCAGTGCAGCTTTAGTTCTTTCCTTGTTTAATTTCCAGTATCTAAGAAAAGATCGCTGAGCCTTTTGCTGCTTTGAAACCTGTCGGTGTCTCTGCTTATTCCTCTCTGCCACGTTTCAGTGCACAGTGAAAAACTCCTGCAGCACGTGGGTTTGGAGAGACCACGACTGTGGTGGTGACAGGCAGCAGAGCCCATAGTTCCCCCACACAGCCACCACCCATGTCTCCAGGCTGGGGACACCAGAGATTCATGGCCAGTTCTGCAAATGCTCGTGCGCTCACGGCGCTCAAATATTGTCTGAATGCCATGGAGTGCTCCTTGCAGACTGAGGGTTTGTGACAGCTGTGGCTCAGGGAAGGGGTGCTGTGAGTGGTCTCTCCTCTCTTCCCCAGGCACTGGACGGAGAATTCACTACGTGGTCAGCAAAGGGGGCAGTGAGGCTTTGCTGCAGGCCCTGGCCACGGCTGCCCAGTCAGAGCCCCTCGACCATGGCACCCTCCTGCCCCTGCTGCGCCTGCTGGCCAGGGTGGGACAACGAGGTACTGGGGGGCTTCTGGACGGGGTCAGAAATCAAGATGACCTCATTGTGGTTTTTCAGTAGCTAAAGTGTGTGATGGTACTGGCTTCTTTTTCTCCCAAGGTTGGGATTAATACACGGGAATCATAGTTTTGTGCTCGAACTTGGTGTTTATTATTTATCTATATTACAGTCTCATTAGCAAGTTAGAAAACAAAGGTAAAACAGAGTACCTTTCACTTTTCCTAGGTTATTTAAGCGCTAATCTCCCAATAATGAGGTGACACCTGTATTATTTATATTTCTGACCCAATAATGACCATCCAAGGTCTACAATGTGGACCTTTTCCACCCAATTAAAGAAAACCACCTAAATCCATGAAGAAGAAGGAAGAGGAAGGTGAAGAAGAAGGACTTAGACAATGCCCTAAATCCTCCATCTTGCCCCATATGTTACTGCATACTAAAATATCAAATCTAAGTTTTTCACCCTGTGATATCACACAATACTATTCAAACTACACACCCACAACCCCAGTGCTATCACTCAACTTTGGAAGCCTGTTCCATGGCCTCAGGTCAAATGTAGTGCCTGCCTGAGGGTCAATGCCCCTCAGCACAGAAAGCCTGAAATTTTCAGCCTCCAGGGTTTCAACAAAAAGGGACAGACATTTTAGTAGGGCCTGTTGGTACAGGGCAAGGAGTAATGGTTTTAAACTGAAAGAGGATGGGTTTAGATAAGATGAAAGGAAGAAATATTTTATAATAAGGATGGTGATAGGCACTGGCATGGGTTGCCCATAGAGGTGATGGATGCCTCGTCCTTGGAAACCTTGAGGGTCAGGTTGGACAGGGCTCTGAGCAACCTTGTCTGGTGCAACTCATTGCAAGGGGCTTGGACTAGGTGGCCTTTAAAGGTCTTTTTCAATCCAGACTATTTTATGTTTCATATATGGTGACTCAAAGTAAACCCCCTGTTTTTCTATTTTCGGTGAGATTAATATTGATTTAAGTCATTGATAAAATTGAATGCCTTTCTTATAAGATTTTGAGTTAGAAGACTTGATAAACATATGTTTAGCAGCACAGCTGCAATGACCTGGCCTTTGCAATAATATAATTCTCCTTTGCTTTTCACAGATAGGAAGTTTGGGCTTAAAGTGCAGAAGGCAGAAGCCACTGATATAATACTGAGCTTGACAAGAAGAGACCTGGGCCACCCCCTGCACCTCACCCACTGCCTCTGGGTCCTGCGTGTTTGTGCTTCTAATGGTGAGCGCCAGGATTTCCCTCTTTTCTTCTGTGTGACAGCCACCAGGGTTCTTTTTTAGTCATTTCAATGCAAAGAAACATCATTCCTGGTAGGGTTAGTGCCTGCATGCACCATTAATATACAGAAAAGTGCAAAAACCAGAACAACCTTAGAAAAAGGTGCTCCTCAAGGGGCCTATGCAGCTTTTACAGTGCATTTCATCTGTGAGCTATGGAAATGAAAGTGTTGTAGTGAAAAATATTCATGGCAAAGATCTCCTATTCTGGAATATAGACAGTCAATTCTTTTGCTCTGAGACTTGGGTACCTTAAGTCTCTAGACAGTTCCCATTGCCATAACAGCCAAATGTCTCACTATTGTTGATTGTATTGAACCTCAGAGCAGCTCCATGCGGGTGGAGAAGCAGAGGGAGAGAGAAATCTGTTACTTATTCAAGATCCCCTGGGAAGCAGATATTAGATCCTGGTCTTCTGACTAGTATCCCCTCAGATGTGCACTCTCCCAGCTTTTCTTGCTTGGCAATGCCCTCAAGTTAAATGATTCAAGCAATGGGATTTCCAGTATTCTCTCTGGGATCATTACAGATTCATAGAGGCTTTCCGTGCTATAAAGCACTGAGCTCGTCAGCACAAATTTCCCTTTGCTCACTCTAACCCTTTCCTCTCCTCCCCTACATCCCTCACCCAGCAGATAACTCTTGATGGCCATGCTGTCTGCAGCCTGCTGTGTGCATCCTGAGATTTAGCTCTCCTGGCCCCCAGCCCTGCAGGTCCCTTCTGCCTGGACAGGAGCTGGCTTCATGCTTTGGGCTTCCTCAGGCAAGCAGCCAAGCCTCAACACTCCACCCCTCTCCCCATGATAAGCACTATTTGAAAGTCTGAGTGTGGCTTAAAATGCAGCCAAAGCCAGAAGATGAAATGTGCCATTATTTGGGTTTCACAGCTGTGCAGTAACCCAGTGCTGCCTCTCACCCAAAATGATGATCTGCTCACTTCCCTGCTCCCTGCTTCTGTGCAGCTGCACTCAATTCAGCTGCTGTTTCTGCAGAGGTTTTGGGATGCACACGGCAGCCTGACCTCCTTTCTGTTAATGTCAGACCCCAGAACCCCAGCTCTGCTCCTTTGCTGGAACATCTCTGTTACTCTCCAGGTATCTCCAGCACTCTCCATTAATAAGTTTGACTTTGTGGGTTCTGTGGCCCAGCTGGGAATCTGCAGGGGAGGTGAGGTGAAAATCTGTGTGGGTGTGATATCAAACCAGGGGATTGCATATTCCCAACCTTAAAAATTATGCAGTGGAACTTAAGAAAATCCAGAACCATACAAAACTCCCTAGAGTGCTTATATATGAAAGCAGTAAAGATGAGTCCTTGTCTTACCTCGTACCCCCCTCTGGGTTGCTCCTTTCACTGCCACCAGATGTTTGTGGCTGCTCACATCCTGCTCAGGAGCAGGATGAGTTTGAGCAGCCTTGTCCACCACCTTGTCTCTAATGAATTGCCAGCCAATGTGAATGTAGCTGGCAGGCCGTGCAAGGCTTTCCATCACAGGACAGCTTGGCAGGGACACGGTAGGACAGCAGGAGATGATGGGCCCTCTGGCAGCTCTCTGATGGCCACTGGGAGATATCTACAAAACAGCCAAAACCCAGCAGTGGGCAGGCAGCCAGGGCTCCTTCTGGCTGCTGTTGATTACTGCTCCTTTCACCTTGGTCGCTTCCGTTTAATATTTCAGGGCTGTATTTGTTCCTTCATTACACTGAGGTATCCTGTCTCATAGTGGGGAGGTCTGGCTGAACACCTAGCCTATGCATGAGGTATTGAAACTGATTGCAAAATCTATCTATAAAAGTTCCTAGTGTATTAAAAAGTGAAGGATGAAAGAGAAAATTGGCCTAGATGAAATTAAACTGCATTCAGAAGCCCCCCAAACCCACTTCCACTCTGCTGAATAATAGCACAGAAAGAAAACTCAGCCCTTTAAGCCCATATGAAATGAACTGTCCTCACTGAGTTGCATGTAGAAAATGTGGGATGAATTTGAGCTCTGTCATTTTTTTTCTGGGAGAAGACCCTCTTTAATTATGATGTGTTCTCTCGAGGTTTTAATGTCTACAGGAAAAGGGGCTTTGGGGAAAATGGGAAAGAGCTGCAGGACTGGTTTTGCACCTGATTTTGGTTCAGGTTGTGTCCACAGACGGCTTTGTGCCTCACTTTCTGTGTTTGTAAGGGGACCTGTGAAGTCCAGATGGGAGCCCAGAGAGCTCATAGCCCCAGGGGCAGCTACTTTTCCCCACATCTCTTCTACGCAATGTTTGCCAGCTGCCTGCTTTAGAGCTGACTGCTTTTTCCTTTTATTGCCATAGTTACCACGGGAACTATGCTTGGCATCAATGGAGCCATGGAGCTGCTTTTCAAAGTCATCACTCCCTACAGCAAGAGGCACGTCAGGACGGTCAGGTAGGCAGTAGCCCCAAGGGAACTCATCTTTCCAGGACAGCAAGAAATAAAATTTTGGTTCCACTTGAAGAGGCAGAGAAATCAGAAATGTATGCAGTTTCCACTCACTTTAAATCTGCAGGGTTTTTTAAGAGGCAGAAATAGTTCCCCGAAGGACACGTTAATGCTGTGATTCATCATATGATTCATGCTGGTGGCCCTTTATTTGTAGTGTGCCCTAGACAGCGATGGCAGTTTGATTGCAAGGTACCCTCCTTTATTTCCCAGCCACAACTGGGTTTTGAGAAGCATGTGCTGGCAGCAGACAAGCCACTCCTGCCTCCCACTCAGCAAGAACCTCCTGCCACCACCAGCCTGGGGGTAGGTAGAGTGGAATCGTGGCAGTGCTGCCTCATCCTCCATTTGCAGAGTCATGACCTGGTCATCATGATATTTTTGAACTATGACAGTTCTTACTAGTATTAATCTGTGTCTGCTTTTAAGCCCATCCCACATATTTCAAATAGTTCTTTTCTGAAGACAGCAAGTCCATTTTATAACTTCATCTTAATGCTGAAGTCCCCAAGCTGTCTCTTTGGACCACTTCCTCAGATGCCTTTCAAGGCAAACTTTATATGAGCATAACATAAGAGCCAGTATCTCTGGCTTGCTCTTTAAGAGCAGGAGGAAGAATTGTGCCCACACAGTCTCGTTTGCTTAAACCACACAGAACCTGCCAGTTCTGCTGGGACATGCAATGGCTTGTGGGGCACAGTCCCTACTTGCTCAGGCATGTGTCAGTAAGGACATGGCAGCATTCAGCCATGGTTTCTGCATGTTCCTGACACGGGTGAGGTCCATGGCTGGTGATTATTGAGGAAGCAACTTCAGGTAGAGCATGAGGTGAGAAGGATGGACAGACAGGGCACAACAGTTTGACCACTCTTTGCTCAGCTGTGCTTGAAGTGGGGGCCAGTCACCCTGCATGCATTAAATAATGTCCATCCTGCTGTTACCATCAAAGACTGATAGCCGTTCTCTCAATATCATGAGTAACACAATAACTGGGAAGGAATTTGAATTAATTTCCACCAGTGCTGAAGCTGCACATCAACACACAGTAACTGCTCTTTGCTAAGTGCAGCTTCCTTCCAGTTCCTCTGCCTACATGTCTGGAGATACACAATTTTTTTGACAGTTTGCTTTTCTAAATAAGATACTGAGGGGGCTCAGCAGATGCACAACTTCCTGCAGCTGCCTTGTTGATGGGAGCCAACTCACTTTTGCCTGAGCTTTTGGCTTTCTAGCACAGTGCCAAGTACCTGGAACTGCTTCATGGCTTCAGTTCTCTCTTAGACAAAGTACCTGAGATTCCTCTACATGGGGATACTGGGATGTTTCTGACACAGACATTTGGATATTACCCAACTCAAAGAATATTACCAATAAGATATTGTTCCTAGGATATCTGAGCATCCCTCAACATTACCCTCAGGCCTCATTAAATAACTTTAAGATTTAGGCAGCCTGGAGAACTCCTTTATGTAGGGGTGCCCAGGATGAGTTAGATCCAGAGCTGGACTTGGCTTCTGAGGCAACCAAAAGTGATTGATGGGTCCAAGCCCATGCTTAACTAAACAAATTCCTCTAAAATCCCTGTTTTATTTCCTGTGGAAATGTTAGCTGTGATTAGACCAGTGTTACTTCTGCTTCTGTGATAGGCCAGAATCTGTGTGTGATGGGACTTGGGCTTGTATCAGTTTTCTGTTAAGCTATGGGACTGGCTGCCTAAAGGCTTTTAAAATGAATTTTGAGCAAAAGTGCTTTATTTTCCATTGACTGTTTCCCATAGGGGAAGTGGAAGCTTTGGTATCTGTCACACCTTTCTAGCCTGGCTTCTTGCTGAAATACCTTTGGAGATGCAGGGAGGGTTGCTGGAAGTGTAGTCTGTAAAGTGCTCTAAAATACTCAGTTCTAAGGGAAGCAACCAGAGAAACATGCTGCTTTTGATTTCAATGATTCTTCATTGTCAATATGCAATGTTTAGTTTTTACTTCCTTTTATCTGTTCTTTTGAATTCTTCTGTGGACATTGTTTTCCATTTGGAACACAGGGACAAACACCAGAAAATCTCAAAATTGCCCTCAGCAAATCTCATTTTATAGTTAATAAGCCTTTTTTATTTATTACTGAAAAGCTTGAATTCATTTTTCATTTGAAAAAAAGTGTCTTGTGCATTAATTTTTGTCTACCTGAGCTTTGCCACTGCTAGTTCAGCTTCCTAATTTTCTTTTTATTTCCTAAAATATTTGTGCTCTTCTTAAAACATATTTTTCATGAGTGTGCAAACAGTGCATACAATCTTTGCTGGAGCCCAGCTCACAGGAAAAGGTGATTTGGCTCCCACCTACTCTCAGTCTGATGAACAAAACCCCTAAATCAGCTCAAGCCTGGTGGTCACTATGCTAGGCCTTTTGTTTCACAACTAAGGGCAGCTGAGAAGCTCAGTAGCACAGTGGAGACAGCCTGTTTTACTTCAGAAGAGCCACACAAGCCTGTTTTGTTTTAAAACACAATTGCAACCCATTAAAAGGCACTAGTTTCTTGTTAGTCAGTGGAGGTTCTGTTTGTTTACAGTTCACTTGGAAGTGCTGCTTTTATTGTGGAAAGTGGCTTTAGGAGATATTGTTGGCAAGAATTTAGGTCTTGAGACCAGAAGAACAGACTGTAGACTGGGTTACAGATCTTCTCTCCCAGCATTAGCAAATGCCTGGAATAGTTGCAGTCTGAAAGCCACAAGCATCTTTGCAATCCATCAGAAAATGGAGGTGGGTACATGTGGGGAAAATGTCCTAAAACTTTGTGAGGTGACTGGGGGACCTTATGGATGGGTTTTCTGAGCTGGGGAGAAAGCATAAAAAGGGGTCATGTTCTTTGTCTAGCTCAGCATGTGCTCCCAGCTGTCTGACACTGGTGCAGCTCTTCCTAAAGTGGCTGTGGCTATGTTGAAATTGGGAGAGTGGTATTTTGGTGTGGCTCTTGGTCACAGAAACATCTGCTTCTTTTTGGTTATCAACAGGGAAGTTGTAGAGTGCATCAGCCTCTCCCCTGCCTACAGAGGAAAACTCTGATGTTGTCCCAGAAATCCTTTGACCCTCACTTTGCATTTGCTCTTGATACCTTCTCTCCACCTCGTAACTGTGTGCCACCATGGTTTGCCTTTTTTGCTGGGAAGGAACAGCCGGCAACTGTGGGAGCTGAGATTACCCTGGCTCTCTGATCAGCTGCCAGGAATGCAGCATTGAAAATGCACCACTTCTCTGGTGGGCACACCCGCCTTCCCCTGTCCTGGGGCAGCAGCAGGGCCAAGGTCACTTTAAGAATCTGCCCTGGAGAGTGCCCTGGGAGAGCTATTTATTTAGCCTGCTAAGATGTGGAAACAAGATACATAGTTCTATTTATTTTTCCCAATGGCAAAGCTCTGGGGTATTTAGAAATAGTCTCCCCATGCTCCAATTGACCTTCTCTGGGTACATGCCAAGTAGCTCTGATTCCCCTGAGACTGTGACTCATGGGCTTTACTGGCTTTAGTTAGGCATTTGAGGTCTTCAGCTTGCTGGTGCCATGACTGTGGATCTCTCCAGAACTATTCATATCTGAGGTAAAAGCTACATGGAAGAAACCTGGAACTCTCTGAGGTGTGGAGAACTCTTGAGTTAACCACTGTGAAGTCCAAGGGAGTCAGAGAGTTAAGGCTGTCTTGCCCATCTCTCATGATGCTGTGCTGCAGAGAAGGTTTTCTGATACCTTTTACAGGGACAATTTAAAATAAAGCCAGATGATGTTTTCCTTTTCTCAGATCTGTTTATGTCAGTAGCGGGGACATCTGATAGGAGTGTGTGTGGGATGCTCAAATCTTCACTCCATCAACACCTTCCCTAATGCAGTGTCTCTGATGCCTCACACAGTGCAATGATCTCTGCTCTTTGCACCTTTCAGCCTTATTATTCCCTGTATGTTCCACAGCTTCTGCCCTTCTCCTGCTTTCCAGTGTCCCATTTCAACACTGTTGCTTGTTTTCCCAACTTACTTCTTCTCAGAAGTGTTTCGATGTGCTGTGGGTTGTGGAATGTGACAGTGGAAGGTGTTTGCTCTCTAGTCAGCCAGGAGCTGGTCTCTTCTGCATGACTCTGTCCAGGCTGTCAGGCACCAGGTATCCTTACCAGTGGCTTTGGAGGCTGAGTTGTCTGTGGCTACTTGTTGTGCAGGCTCTTCTAGGACTCCTCATGTTGAAGACAGAGTATCAAAGAAGCTGAAAACAAAACCCTCAGAATTTATTCTTCCTTTGTAATAGGAAGAATTCCTGTGCTTTAGAAAATGGCAAATGGTGGGGTGACTGGTGCATTGGTGGTTCCCTCCATTATGTTTTCCTTTTCTGCTGTTAAAAGGTTGGTGCACAGTTTTATTAAAGCAATTTGGAGAGTCTTTTAAAATGTCTTTGTTTTTCAAACCTCTATGAGTACATCTATTTATTATACTGAGCAGAGCTGGCTCATATTAAGTGTTCGCATAAACCTTGTATGAAAGATTAAAACAAGAGCGAGTATTCATCAGAAATAAAAACTCTTTCTGTGGGTATTCAGAATACTTGGCTTTCTACACTGGGCTATTCCAGTAAAGTTTGACTACTTAATTAAAAGTGGAAAGTGAATAAAAAAGGTCTGGGAATGGCGCCAAATTAATTCACTAGAAAATGTGATATGCAAAAATTATCTGCCTTTGCTCATGTCCAGCATTACCCACTTCTGACATTTGATCACAATTCTTCCTACGTTTGGTGCTTATTGGATAGTCCCAGGGCCTCAAATGCTTGCTGATAATCTCCCTTTTCATTAAAGGGAGGAAATCCTCCCATATAACTCTGTTTCACCTGAGGTGGATATCTGGATTCCTCACATACTGAAGGGAAAAAAAAGCAAGTTCTCTTCGCCTGTGGTAAATGTTTGCCTCTAGAAATTTGGGGTCTTGAGACTGTTTATTTCTCTCTGTGCAGTGGAGGATGAGACTGCAGTGGGCAACCTAGAAGTGGCATAATGGGCATTTAAAGCTAGGTCAGGCAGAAGGTTGCTGAAAGAGATTTGTAAAGTGGAGTCAGATCCATCTGGTGCCAGGGCGCAAAACCCATGAGAAGTGAGAATACCACAGGTGTCTCTTCTTTGCTGATAAGTGCTCAGGGGTGATTTGAGGTGGGGAGGGATTCATGAGCCTGAAACATGCAGGAATATTGATGGCACTGTTGCCATGGCCATGAAGTGATTCCTGTATCACATACTTCTGTCAGAGTGGGAGCTGAGGAGGTTTTTACTGACTACAGGAAGCAGAGCTCATGCAAGTGGAAAGAGAAATGCCAAGGTGAGCAAGAGAGCACATCTAAAGCTAAAAGCCATATTTAATCAGATATTGTGTCACATTGACCAAGGAGAATATGAAGACCCTGGACATGCTGAAGATGTAAATTAAGAGGCTGTACATAGCTTTGAATATAGGGATATATATTACTCTCTTTTTTAATAGAACCTGTTTTGGTCGCATACAACTGAGATTTTGTTTTCTCACCTTGAAACTGGTGCTTTCACTGCAAGGTTAAAGTGTGTTGAGCCCATAGTGTTGAAAAGTGACCAGGGTGCTACATCAAGAAATGCTTGTACAAGTGCTCTCCTGACCTTAATACTGACAGAAGAAACCAGAGCAGCAGTGGGCTACTTTGGTTTAGACAAAGAGAGGAGATGTGTACTGGGCATGACCTGAATAGGGGACTTCTTTTCTGCTGAGAGTGATGGAGAGGCATATGGAAGAGATTCAACTGCAAATGTTCCCTAGACCCCAGTGTAGGCAGTTAGATTTTTTCCTACCCTTAATCCTGGATGATGTCTTGTTGGTAGACCACCATAAACATTTACTGCAGGTCCATCTCCTGGGTTGGTCTAAACTTCCAGCATCTCTCTTCTTGAACAGAAGAATATGTGGCATATCTGGCCACTGCCAGACTGTATTTTGAGAAAGAGCAGAAACTCAAGGCACTGATATGGTGATTAGTTTTTCTTCAACCTGATAGGGAAGCTGTTGTGGTGGGTTCAGCTTTATGCCTTTGTTTATTTGGCAATGGTTCCTGATAGAAGATCAAAAGCAAATAATTCTTAATTCCTCTTGTTAGTCAGTGTTTTGTCATTAATCATGTTGAGCAGTCTGGATATTTAATTGGAAAGTAACACATGATTCTATTGGAATGTGGTCAGAATTAATCAATGCTTAGCATTTTGAGAATAAACAGACACTATTTGGTTCACTTGATTCGTGTAGAAAATTCATGGGAAGGGAAAAACATTTCTGTTGAGCTATATCACAGCTAAATGACTTGCTTCCCATCTGGCCTTGATCTACATGGCCTTGATCTATCCTAGAAGTCCTGTTAAATAAAACTAGAAAATACCATTCTGTATGAGATGATGCTAACAACAAAGGAAAGAATGTTGTCTTGAAATTTTTTTCTTTCTATAAAGTGTCTATTCAACTTGACTAAAATCTCAGATAACATGAAACAGGGATGATTGCATCACTAAGATAAGTAAATAAACCCTACTGTGCAAATTTATTGCAATGAGCCATTGTAATAGAAAAAATGATCTTGCAGCCAGAGGTGTCCCAGTTTCATGCAGTTCCTTCTCTTTCATTATTTTTATGGTCTGTGTGGTTTCTCTCAAAGAATTACCTGTTCTAATATCAATAATCAGTTACAAAATCTCATTTCAGACTGGTGGTATGTCAGTGCTGCTTTGCAGATCAAATGGAGCTGCATTTCAGCGATACACTTTACTGGTATTGTACTGTTAATAGCAGTAAATGAGAGAAATTGAAAAATTAAGAGATAGAGACAAGGGAAAAAGAGATGTTTTCAGGTGAGATTTGAAAATAGATGAGGAGTTGATGAGGCGGGGAGGAACAGCATCTCCCAAGGTTGTTCCAGAGGTCTGGAAGAACACGTGGCACACAGAAATCATGGTGCCATCTCTTGGTAGCCTTTGGAATGGCACATTTCACCACAGATGCATCCACCTCTGAGGCATTAAAAATTGGTGAATGAGTATTTATATGGAGACAAATTCACTTCTGAACTTAAGTTTATATGTCATGGGAAGGGAAGAACTGATTTATAAATGGAGCAACTTAGTGAGACTGTTATTTTGAAAGAGATGTTTGCATTTTGCTTTTAGGTCTAGCTTATGTTTTATATTTATTTCAGGTCAGAGTTTGAAAGAGAAACAATGCTTTCAGCTGAAGGCCTTTCTTTGCCTGCTCATTATTTCTGCCCTTTGGTGAGCTAGAGTGCTATATTTGGAAAGATGCTGTGAGGGCAAGTCCCTGCTGCTCCCAAGTTCTTAGCTTTTCACAGCCAGTGGCTATGGCAGATGCAGTTCATGGCTGGCCTCGTGTGATGGCTTTGGGTATGTCCATACTGCAGGCAGCTCTGGGTTTGTTGGGCAGGAGATTCCCTCTGCCTGAGCTATAATCTTCCTCCTTCTCCTAACAAATACTCAGGCTTGCAGCAGGGCCTCCAGTGTGAGCAACCCAAGCTTCTTAGGACGTGTTATCCAGTCTGGGAGTATTATTCATGTTGCTGTATCTGTCTTGCTGTTGCTCTTTGTTCTAACTGGATTGAAACTAACACCTGGGTGCCTCACTGCATTCCCACTGCCTCCTAGGAGCTCTCTGAGATGTATATCCCATGCAACCATGGAAAATCCTGTCATTCCCATCCAAATGGGAAGGGTGACTTGATTTCATACATCAGTTGCATCTTGGAGTGTTTCCCAGAGTTAGATGAATTGTTAATGTTGATAATGCTGTCTTGCAGCTGAATATGATAGTCCCCCATAGGAGGTTATGGTCAAGACTAGTGTGAACTGATTATGCCAAGCATTTTGTAAGTAGCATGTCAAAACCAGAGTGGAATTAGTAATTTTTTTTTAAAAAATTGGAACACAGCTAGAAGGATTCCAAGATATTTCATAATTTAAGAAGAAATGAAGGGTTGGGATGACTTCTGGCAGTTGGTAGGTTATCTGTGAGATGTGGAGTGTGCAGGCTCCTGATCTGGAGGTGCAGGGAGATCTTTCACCAGTGGTCGTGGGACTGTAAGAGTAAAGAAGGCAAAAATCTAATGTTAGGAGACAAAGGATCTCTGGTGTCTGAGGTGTTAACCTGAAATGCTGTGTGTTGCTGTGGGTAGGTCACCTGAGATCAATCTTTTCATATCCTTAATGCACTTAAACCCATGCCTTTTTCATGCCTTGCTAAGGGTAGTGAGGGTACACTCAGTTCTGCCTGAAGTATTCAGTGACAACACAGATGGGGAAATGAGAAAGGGGAGGGAACAGTAGTGAATTTGTGAAAGGTTTTATGTTCAGGTGGGTTAAGGTTGAAGTGGACTGTGGAGTGAATGTGGAGCTGGTGCAGTGAGGAGAAGGCTGAGCAATGTCATTATGTGACCTTGTAATCATGTTTGAGGCGGCTGTGAAGTGCCAAAGCCTTCAAAAAAACCTCAGCCAGGCAGTCCTGGGGGATGGGAAAGGGATTTCCAAACAAAGCCTATCTGAATGTGCATTTAGAGATGAGGAAGGGGTGCCCACCCTCCCTATTTACCTACATTGGTTTTCCTGTGTCAAGGAGACAAAGAAGAATTCCCCCTCGGAAATCACGGAGTTGAGTAATGACGTGAATCTCTGATAGAGGCCAGAGAGTGAGCAGATAAAGCTGAGGGCACTCACTTGTGTGTCAGCAGATGTGAGAGCCCAGGAATATCCTCTTCTTTGCTTTTCACTTGATTTATTGCTATTTCTCCTCCCAGCCAGAAGCCTCTTGCCCTCATGAAGAGGGTAGAAAGCAGCTGGGAAATCCTCCCCACAAGAGTTTTCAGTCCAAAGATAGACAAAGGGAAATTTGGAAAAAAACAATGAAAATAAGTGTCAATGAAGAACTTCTGCAGAAACAATTTGCACAATGCTGTCCCTACAAGAAAATCAGCTCCAAGAATTTCCTGTGGTGGCTGAAGCTTTTTCCCAGCTCCATCAGTGCTGGCAATGCTGGCAGGTAGAGTGTGAGCCAGTCTCTAGAACTATCAGTGGTTTTAAAGCACAGCAGTGATTAGACCTGCCCTGAGCAGAGTTATTTGACACAGTGTCAAAGCCTTAGCAACAGCCTTTCTGCTGCAGGGTTCCCTGTCCTGATAGCACTGTTGGAGTCTCACCAGCTGTAACAGCAGCAGGGTAACTTGGATTTAGAGATACAGAGGCAACACAAGGGACTAATTTCCAGTGGGTGAAAGAGAGCTCCAAAGTCTTCAGTCTTTCAGGCTCTTTTGAATGGTTATCAAATAATTATTACAGAGAATGAAAGAGATAAAGTAAATAATAGAGTGTTTGCCCATGAAGGTGAAATGAATTTTTTAGGGAGAGGAGGTTTTGTAACAGCAGTGGCACAGATTCAGCACAGGGCTCTGGCTCACTAAGGCTGGCACAGCTCTTCTCGATCTCTCTATCTGCAGGGCAACACTTGGAATTGCAGCAATGCCAGTAAAACCTGTAAATAAACCCAGAGCTGAGTTGCTGTGGGAGGTGTTTGGAGGCAGGGCTTGGAATGTGGAGGGGAGAACCTGAAGACTTGAGGAAGTGGCTGGTGAGGAAGAACAGGGCTGCTGATGCCCAGCATGGATAACTGCAGCTCTGGGGATGGGAATGGAAACTCCCCCTGAAGTGCAAACGTTGGAAAAGTCATGGCTCTGAGACAGAAAAAGCCAGTTTATTGCAGAATAGAAAAGAGAGAATCATCCTATAACTTCAGCCCACCAAATCCATGTGTTTCTTTCTTGTGTTAAAGGGATACAGCTCAGGCTTTTTGTGTGGACCATAGGGCATATGCTGCAATGGCACAACAGCTGTCACTGTGTAGTCAAAAGCTTAATTTCCTGCTTGTTTTTCATTATTCAAAATTGTACTTAAAAATTTGTGGTCATCCCAGTTTTAACCACCTTCCAGATTTTACTGTGTAGAAAAAAAAGGCATGTGGAAGAACCACCCCAATAATGCTCAGAATTTTTCCTATGAATCTTAATTCTTTATCCCTGTTGCTTCTGTATTAGATTTACACCTAAAGTTCTACCAGCCTTGGCTTTGATATGGTCTGTTTTCAGAATCCAGAGTTTAGCTGGATTATATGAAATGGATAATTTCAAATGGAAAAGAAGGGAGAAAAAAAACAAACCCAACCCCTAACTTTCATTACTTAGGCTTCTACAAATTACTGTGCCAAAAAACCTCTGCAGTTATGTCAGTGTGACATTGAAGCTTTCAAACAGCAAATATCAAGAGAATTTGACCCAGTATGTGCTGCATTTTGACATTTACTGACTTTATCTTCCCTTTAAACGTTCCAGCTAAATGTTGTGAAGAGCAGGCACTGGCATTAAGATGTGACCAGATTATTGCTCAGTAAGGAGTTAGACATGTGCAACTGAACAAATTCATTAGTCTATGGGTGGCTAGATCAAGCTTAGGGTTAGGCTGGATCAGCCACAGCAGCCAGATGCTGCCTTACCACCAGCCTCATGTGCTGTAGAGACCTGTGCTGCAGTTGAGGCTGGTGTGGGCTGGCTGTTCTCAAATCCCCTTTCTTGTAGATGTGGGGGAGAAAGCTGAGGCTGCTCTGGCTGCCCCTGGCAGGTTCCTGCCCATTCTCTCAGAGTCTGAGTCAAAATCTTCTGCATGTTGAACCTCAGGCACCAGCTGGGCCAGGTGCTGCATGGAAGGCAACATGGGTGATCTAGCAGTTAAACCTGCTTCTCTGACTCTTGTGCAGTCTAGGGAAATGAATAAACAAACATCTCATTCTTTCTCAGGACCCTACCCATGCCATTCCCACTGCTGTCTTATACAGGCTGCTCTTTGAAATGCTGCAAATCTCGAGGTACTGTGATTGCAGAGAGCCTCATCTCTGACCTGCAGCCTGCAGGTTGCCTTCCCTGCAGTCAGATGTTCTATTTCTGTCCTGCAGAGCTGTGGAGACGAGGACAGGACAAGGACAGGGTCACAGCAGGTGTTGGGGTGCTGCTGCTGGGGGTGGTGGCTCAGCCTGCTTGCAGGGACAGCTTCTGCAGAATGTGCATCCTCATTTGCAGCATCTGCCCTGTTTTGTGTGAGCCTGGTCAGTCCTCAGGTGACTCTGCTGTCTCCCCTATGGCAGTCTGGTAGTTTTATGTCCAAAAAGCTGCTGGAGGGCAATGGGAAAGCCAGCTGCTTTCCACACCTTGGCTCCTTCTCCTGCAGCTCTGCACAATACAGCAGTATCCCCACCCCCTGCCCTCACTATCCAGCAAGACAAACCCCAGAATGGCAGAGGGAGGTGAAGAGCAGGATGGGTTTATCTGCTAAATCCTTATTGAAAATCCCAGGCAAATTAATATGCTTTTCTCCCTGCTCTGCGTTTGCAACATTTTTTTCCCCCCTATAACTTTGTGCTTACCTGTGGCAAAACTAGTCAGTATTATGTATTTCCAGCAGCATTCTACGTGTGTTTTGCAGCCCTCTGTTTTGGCAGGCCTCTGTCATGGTGGGTAGAATGGGCATTTTTTTTCTAGCACAAAAGACACATTTGAAAAAATTCGAAAAATTTCTTAAAAATCGCTGTTGACACTGACTGAAGGTACTTAGGTGAGACCCGAATTTTTGAATGAATGTCCAGATTTTCAGAGATATTTGAATGTGTGAAGATGAAAGGAAATATAACCATAAAAGAAAGCCTCTTAGCAGGTTAATGGATTAACCTGTACAGTTAAAAGGTAGTTCTGACCTTAGTATACAATGAGCTTTGAAAAATCCTGCTGAGTGCTACCTGCATGTTTAGACATAAAAATGCCTTTTAAATTCAGGTCAAGATGCCTATTGTGAATCTGTAAGAGAATGTTACTTTGCGATTCTCGAGCATGTTTATGCATTGTTCTCAATTTGAGGCTGATTTAATAGTGCCAATTAAGCTCAGTATTGTGTGCACGTGTGGCATACAAATGAACACCCCAGTATTTCCAAGCCTGTTCCTGTTTGGCAGCATCAGTTAGGACCAACAAACTGTAAAGTGCCCAATTCACACTGAATTTAGTGCTGGAGGGCTGTGTGTGGATGTACTTAGGGACCACAGTCATTAGAAAGGTTGAAAAGTGGGAATAATTGGAAAACAGGAAAGATTTGGTGACCTATTCTGCACATTTTCTTCTGCATATTTTGTTGAAATTTCACTTGCATGTGAGCTTTTCAGGCAGGTCTAACTCTGTCCACCATCCTTTGGTATTTGGTGGGAGGAATGGATAAAAACAGCCTGACCTATATGCATAACAGGGGAAGTGATACCTCCTTGGGAAGCACATGGGGATTGATAAATGCATCGCATGCAAGAAGATTAATTTCATAGGTGTCTTTTTGCACTTGCACCTGCTGCCTGAAACAGCTTCTTGCTCTGGCATATTCAAAAAACCTTCTGCAATCCAGCCCTCTTCCCTTGAGATTTTAAACTTTGAGCTTCTTTTGGCTGGACTTTATGGATGTGCTTCATCTGAATGGGACCGGAGGGGAAGTGAAGTACAATATGAACTCAAACTGATGGATCTGTTTCTAGGGCCTTGCAATATGGAAACAATACCATTAGATGAAAAAAAACAGAGTTTTTTATCTTGTGTTCAATATAAGTAATTCCTTCTTTTATTCTGAAACATCTGATTTTTGCTTAAAGAAAAGGCTTCTGTACAAGTCAGCCTTCTTTCTAGGAAGAGATCAAGGAAGATGATGCTTTCTCAGTCCTTCAGCTTCATAATTCATGTGCTTTTCAAGTCTCTTATGTTGTGCACATTTTTTAAATTAGCTTCTCTGAAAGATGTTTACTTGTTTGGTTGAAAAGGCCAACCAACCAAAACCCTCAAACAAAACAGACCTCAAAATTCTGAAAACCACAGGAAGAGCTGAAATGAGAACTCAGGTTTTCCATCCATTGCAGCAGCCCAGCTCCATGCAGGAAAGGTGACTTTAAAACACAGCTCGAGGGAACCTTTCACTACAAAGTGCTTTTTAAAGATGTTGTACCCTGAGATTACTGCTGCCTTAGAGATGGTTTGTACTAACCAACAGTCAGGAAGAGCTACGGCTCTTAGCCTTGATTGCATTGAAACCAGCCTCCCTTTTATGCTCTCAAATAGCTCTGGGCACAAGCAGTGACATGTGAGAGATACTTCTCTACCTGGATTGTCAGCAACACAAGCTGCCCTTGGATATTTCACTGCCAGTAATTGAGAGCATTCATAAAATGAAAATCTTGCAGTGGTTTGCCAGCAATATGGTGTGTGTGCAGCCTTATTTTTCTGGCATCAAAACCCCCTGGGTACCCCCAAACTCTCCCTGAATCATTCACCACCAGAGACTCCCTGGTGGCAAAGCACCTGCAGTTCAGTTTCTCTTAATGGAAGAAGTCCCAGTTGTCTTGGTGAGATTTGAGCCCAGAGTTTCTGGGTATGTCACCAAAAAATGTCATTTGACTTCATCATGCCCTAAGCAGAGTGCACAGATCGTGTCCCTTTCCCTGCCCTTACTGTGGATGTACACAGCACTCAGAAAAGTTTAGGGCTGAATGAAGTAAGAAAAATGATCCAGAAGTAAGAAAAGTGGAGCTGAGTGTCTTCCCCCATGTGTGGAGCACACACTCTCCAGTCAGCAGCGTCTTCATGTCAATCTCTGTGGTTTCCAGAGCAGAAGTTGCTGAGAATGGATGAGCTACAAATAAAATGACAGTTAAGGAGTGAGCCAAGAGAACACCAGGCTCTTTTGAACTGAGTAGTAACTGGATTGGGAGTGGAAGACAGCTGCCTGGGGGAAGGAGGGGGTTTAACCACATTCGCTGACACACTTTAACTGTGTGTGAGATGTTCTGTAGGGCTCTGCTGGTGCTTGTTAGCAGATGTGGCCTCCATGAGTGTCCTCACCACTCCTCTTAATCAATCAAGAATAGTATTGACCCCCTTTCCCAGTCTCCTCACATGTGTCCCTGGGGTGGGAGAGCTGGGTTCTCACACTGACAGCCTGGAACTGCCTGGGTGATGAATTTGTTAAGAATTCTGTCTGATTGTGAACCTTCCAGCCCCTTTATCTTGACGTGAATGACAAGCTGTCACAGCCTGCCTCAGCCATATTGGTGACATCTGACCCTGGAGAGGGAGCTGACATAATCTTCTGAGGTATGACTTCTGCCTGGGGAGGCAGTGCCAGCTCTGCACTGCACTGTTAGAAATGCCTGGACATCCTTTTGGCACGGTTTTAAGTGCATTTCATGTACCTTGGTCTTCTTTGTTACTACTTTGAAGCTAATTTAATTTAGATCTGTAAAGAATAGCTTGACATTTTAGGATACAGCTGTCTCCACTTCTGTATCTGTACACAAGAAAAAGTAGGATACTTGTAAGGATGCCTGGAGGATAAGCCTGGAGTCACTCTTCTTTCTGGGAGGCAGAGATGAAAGAGGCTGGCAGGCTGTACCTTTTCACTGATTTTAACCTGACAGGCTCCAGAGCAGGCAGAGATGTTTGGAAGATGCTGCAGTGAAGGCTTTGAGCTGAATCTGGAACTGAGACACGCTGGTCACTGGAATGGATGTATCTATTAGAAAAGGAGTGTGTGGGTTTTTTCCCCTCATCTTTCAGCATTACACTGAAAGCACATCTGTACACAACAGCTGGATCTCCAAACTCCACCTGTTGGCAGTGTGTGGGACGTTGCAGACTGTAAGCAAACTTTCCCTTCAGTGTAAGTTTTAATGCCTTGCTAACAAGGTGGAATTAAAGAGGACAAGATGATGGGTGTTTTTGCATAAGTCCTAGACTAGCACTGCTATGAAAATGCTAGCAGCATAAGCAGCTTTTCCCCACCCATATTTCCAAGACTTGTGAAGCTGCTGGTTTTAAGTCTTTAAAACAAATCACTGCGTAAGTGCCTGCATATTTCAGATCTGTATTTCTGGGCCATGAGGGAAATGACTTTCAAGGCATCTGCCTCAGATGAGATCTACCTTCTGGTAGGATTTATAAAGCACCTATTGCTGTGGTGCCTGCGAGTTGTTTCTGAATGTCTCTTAGTTGTCAAATGTGAAATCATCTTTACAGTGAGTGGTTCTGTGACTGCATAAATTCCAGCAGTTAAGTACAAGTCCCAGGGGTTTGAGGCAAAATGCAGCTAGGTTATGTGTACACTTAAGGACACTTAATTCTGCCTGGAGAAGAGGGGCTGTGGAAGTTTAGGGATTTTGAGCTCTGAGTCAGGGGTCCATTGTGGCAGGTGCTGTACAAATATGTCCTGCAGGGTCCCTTCCCCACACTGCTTGTGGTATAAAGAAACATGACAGCAATGAGTAGATGAGAAATAGCAGAGTGAAGGGCAGGAGGAGTTGAGAAACATGGGTTCTGCTAGGGCAGAACCTTTTCTTACATTTCTGTAAAAATGGTGCTTTATGTCTTTATCATCCAGGTGTGATTGCTGTAAGGAATTAGGTATCTGGTTGAAGAGGTTTCTAAAAAAGCACCAAGTCATTAGCTTTCAGTCAATAATTTGAAGAGGGTGTTCTGTGTTTTAGCATGTAGAAGGCACAGTTTCACAGAAGGAAGAATGCTTAAGTTGCTTGGGGGTGATCTGCAGGGCCCTTTTGGTTCATTTCTTTGTTCAGTCTTTGGCTTTTCTGCTGTCCCCTGGCTGTAGTTCCAGGCTAGTCCTGAGTGGTTGTGCACCATCAATGTGTTCTGTTAGTCTTAAAATCCTTCCATGCAATCAGCCCTGTAGCTCTTCTGGAGTGGGGTTTTATATTTTCAGGAGTCCTTCTGTTTTCTTCAAGAGACAGAAACAGGCACAGGATTGTCCATCATATAGTGCCTTGTGCTGTGAGCTGAGATTGGAGTGTAGAAGAAAATGAAAGAGATCTTGGTTTTCAGGCTCCTCTGCCTGCAGTGATTTCCAGCAAAAAATATCCTGGGAGCTCAGCTCTGAAAGGGTGACCTAGGCACAGGGCTCCTTTGTCCAGGCTCTTTAACAGCCTGGTTTTACTGGCTAATCCAATTGTGCTTTGGCTGGGGACGTGGAGTTTTTCTTTGTTGTTGCTCCTGGTTCCTAAGCATAGGATCTGGAAGTTGCATTTGTCTATCTGTCTGCTAGTTGTACTCTTGCCCAGATATCCAAGCTGCTGACTTGGAAACACTTCAAAGTTTTCCATTCTTCAGAGTGGCTGTCTCGACTGCTACTACAGGGAGTTTTTAATGTTTTCTGATTATGGAGCAACATTTATTATTATGCTTTATAAGGCAGTTCAACTTTACTTATATATCTTTTTTTGTTAATATATAAATGGGTCTCCTTTGGGATACACTGGACTTGACAAAACAGCTAAGATTTTGCTAAAGTGTTACCACAGAAAGCAGAAAATCAGAGGAAGGCATCTGGACAGATTTGGCAAGTTTTTTTAATGATTTAATCTGTCCCCACCACTCCCCATCATCTCCTCTCCATTCCTTCTTGAGACAAATGCAGATATTTGCTCTGGGCACACTCTCAAATTCTCTGGTCTGGCATGTGACTCATCAAGTCATTTTTTTTGTACTCTTAAACTTTTCCTCCTCATCTTCCTCCAGCCCTGTCCTTGCTCTTGTGCACAATTTATGAAGTCCTCTCTCTGTCTGGAATATCTCCAGCCAGTGACATCTCATTACATCTCCTGATGCTAGCAAAGATGCTGTTGGTTTGCCATATGGTGCTGAGAGGTGCTGGTATTATCACAAACACCATTTTCCTGGCTTGCTGTAGCCCCACTGATGTTTCAATGGTCTTGCTGCTGCTTTCAGTGAAAGCCTATTCTGCTTCTATTCTTCTTCTCTGATTTTTTGTTTCCCATCAGGTGTTTTGTGTGCTTGATTTTGTTCAGCATCAAAGATAGGTAATATTCTGGGGGTGGCTAACACCTGACTTAATGTGCAAATTACACTGCTGATTGAAAGTCCAAACTTAAAAAAATGCAGGTAGTTGAGTCCCTACAAAATGTAGGTGTGAAGTCCTTTTCCAGGATAATTATGAATACTAAGATTTTACACAAGTTCAAAAGTTCTCAGGCAAACATATGGAAGCAAAATCAGCTAAGAGCTGAAACCCCTTCCAAAGACACCTTTGCTAGTTTATGGGATCTCTGGACTGAAAGCTGCTGGAGTTTGAATCTGTTCTGCAAGCCCTAGCACTGTGTGTCTGCTGTGGCCTTGCATGCTTTCCTTGGCACTGTTGGCCACAGGACACTGGACTCTTTGGACTTCCATCTTAAGCTGATGCAGCTGCTCTTTTCTGGGCTGGCTGATTAACTCTGCACTTAGAATACATGTTTCTCATTTCATTCCCATTATATCTATGCTTAAAATGTAAGGCTATAGGGGTACAGTCGTTCCTGGGTTACTTTTCTCAGACCTTTTCCTCATTGGCAACTGGACTTGGCAGTCCCATTATAAGCACTCCAGGCTGCCTTTTCAAAGTCATTAGGTTGTTTGTCCCATGGCTGCCAAGAGGATGTTTCATGCCTTCATTTTCCAGTGCTTAAAACCCATCCTTTCAATTCCAGCTAAATTTATTCATGGCCATTTTATATCCATTTGTCCTAGTGCCAAATTTTTTCCTCACCCTAAGTATTTCTCTGCCTTCCTCAGTGTTTACTTCTCTGCCACCCAGTGTGTCTGAGGGGAACAATCCAGTTGCCTCTTAGCTATCATTTTGTTAAGACTAAACTGTGATCTTTAAGACTCCTAATGAGTTATGTCTCTGTTGCCATAATGATTTCCTTGGCAGTTTTCTGTGTGGTTCCTTCTGAGTTCTGCACACCGCTGTTTAGGTGAGTCCTTCTATGAGAACATCCCTGTTCCCTTCTCCACTGGCAGTAGTTTTCTGAGACATGATCTGTCCTTTTCTTGGTTGTCATCCTGCTGGTTATCCTTGTCCTTATCCCTTAATGGGCTCGTATATCCAGGGTGTCCTTCTACTCATTTCCAAATTACGAGCCCCTGCTCATAACAGTAATCCTTATTAAACCCTAAATGCTTAACCTTGCACTTTGACTATTACATTTCATCACATTTCTGTTCCTTCAGAACTCAAAAACATCTTGTTACTCCTGAAAGATATTCTGAACTCCCTGCTATTGGCAGAAGTTCCTGACTTGACACAGTCAGCAGATTTTGTTAGTATACTCTGACTTTTTGTGCCAAGGTCATTAATGAAAAGCTGAAATAAGATCAGTCTGAAAAGATCCTTGAGGACTTCCACACGTAAGTTCCCTCTAGACTAATAATTCCTCTTCCAGCACAACTCCTGTCACTGAGTCTTTAACCAATTCCTTTCCCTCATTGTAATTCTTACACTAATCCCTGTGTTCTCCAGCTTGCCTAATAATTTTCAGTGTGGCACTGTATCAAGTGCTTTATTGAAGTACAGATGAATTAGATCTACCACACTTCCCTTGTGTAGAAGTTGGATTTCTCATCAAAGAAAGACACCAAGCTAGGCTGGCTTGATCTACTCTTGGTAAATCTGTTTTATCCCTTAAACTTATTTTACCTGTTTTGCAGTCTATCCTCATGGCTTTTATGGTGTTTTTTTCTCTCAAAGTCTGTTCTAAAGCAATGTGTATCATTGGAGTCAGTCTAATGGGCTTGCACCTAACCCCTACCAAGACAGCTGGAACTGGAGATTAGACTGAGAACATGCTCTGGGAATTCTGGGATCCTTTGAGGATGAATGAAATTGCCTGGTTCACAGACCTCCCACCCCCTCCCAAAAGTATTGGGAGATCCAGATTTGCTGATTTGTTCTCTGGTGGGAGGTCTGCTGGCACTGTTGTCTTTATGGCAGTAGTGTAGCTCTGCTGAAACTCTTAGCAAAGCTCATAAGCACCCACAACATAAAACAGATGCCCAGGGGAAATCCTGAGAACTCTTCTGCTTGGAGCCAGGGATACTCTGGTCATTCCTTCATTGCTCTGCTGCTCTGGCAGGTGATTGAGACATCACATTAGGCCTGTAAAATATAGGTATGCAGAGCAGTCTCTTTTAAAAGACACATACTGGAGTGTGAACTTTGGGAGATGGTCTGGGTGGAATTTTAATTTGCTTAGAGTTGTTTACTTTGTCCCAGACTTTAAACTTGGGGAGAGACTGAGTGACCAGTGGCTATAAGAGTGTTCCTTCACTGAGCAGGCTGAATAGCTGGGGGATGACATTACTCCTCCAGCATTTGAATGATTGCCGTTCAGTTGGAGCTAAAGAAGTAATGAAAGCATGACACTTCTTCCACTGGTGAGATTTTTAGCTGCTGATTTCCTGTTCTGTCAGTATCTGAGTGCATTTTCTTCGCAGTTTGTAAAGCTGTTGTTGAACTCTGACAGATTCATTATGAAGAAATGACTTTAGATAGAGATGTTGACCCAGTATCAGCAAGAACCAGCTCTTGAATCTTAGTCTCAGCTGCTGTCAGGACACACAATGAGCAGGAGCTTGGTGACAAAAAATATTTATTTGCTGCAGGATGATAATTGGCTCAGTATGGAATTTAATACAATTTTATTTGGGGATTGGTTTGTAAAGAGATTACATTTTAAGGAATCCTTGCACATGGAGGTTTTTGTAGCGGTATTTATTTAATCAGCTCTGGGCACTTGAAACTTCACAGTAGTAAGCCATGTTAGAACAGGGATCTTGCTCCAGCAGAACATGACTGGAAAAGAAAATCTTCTGTGAGACAGGTGGGATGGAGATTTTGCCATATGAGGAAAGAACTTGCCTGCAGAGTTTGGGGAGCAATGATGTCTCAGTTCAGCTTCTCAGGCTGCAAATGTTGGTGACCAGCTCCCAGTCAAACCAGTGCTGCGCTGGCTCAGGGAGATTCACTTGCTCACCTGCACAATGAAATGACACAGAAAGTCCTCAGAAATGTCTGTCCCTGCCTTTACTCACTGCAAGCAGTCTTACTACAGAGCTTTAGCACTTTTCCTACCAGTCCTCCTCTGAGTGGGGCCCTCCACATACCCCTGCAATGCAATTGAATTTCTTTCGATTGAAAAAAATTCAATTTTGTTTTCAGTTGAAGCTGGGAGGGAGGATAGGAGTGAAGCTTGTTTTGGGAAAATAGGAAAAGGAGTGAGATTTTTTGCTGGAAATATTGACATTGATGTCCCAGCTTGATATGAAAGTTATCTGCTGATGCACTTGTGCCTGGAGTGGGCATGTGCTCAGACTCTGGTACAAAGAAAAAGCTCTGGGGCAGCAGTTTAAAAACCTTGTTAGATCACTTTGTGGGTGTTGCTTTAAATTTTAATGGTCACTACAAATCAGTGTAACAGTAAAGCTAGAGGGCTAATAGTCTTTTAGAATAACTGAGTCAGCTGCAGAGGCTGGATCCTCTGTTAGTGTAAAACATTGCAGTTCTGTCAAAGTCCATCATAAGCTGTCAGTTTAGACCATCTGGGAAGCCTGGCCCAGAAGACTATGAAGATGAAGGTTACAAAAATTATTGAAGAAATTGACATTATTTCTCCATCTCTCTTCTTTCCCCAGGGCAGCCATTGGGGCTCTGGCAGCTCTGCTGAAATCAAGTAAGCTTTTTTCTTCATATTCTTTCTGACTTTCCTTTCGGTGCTGTGCTGCTGGACAGAATGAGCCTGTTGAACCTCATTCTCCCTTGGTATTCCCATATCTCTTGGTCCCAAAGAGCAATGCATAGGAAAGAGACAGTAGTGCAGGAGTTTCCTGTACCAGTTCTGATTCTTGGAGCATCCCCAGCCCTGTGGGAGATGGTGTCCTGAGTGCCCAGAGAGCCAGGTTGGACCCTTATTTTGTGTATTCAGAGAGCATTGGTTGTCTTGGAGTTTGGTACAATGGGAGAAATGGGGAATTTCTCCAGCCAGTGACAAATACTTATTGCCCTTCCCAATTTGTTGTTTCTTCCATGAAAGGGAGGAAAGGATGTAAATAACAGCAATGTTGTTTGGTTATGAATGTTAAAGTGATTTTAGGAAAGGACATTGTCTATTTTCAGCTGTTTTGTTGTTTTTAAAGGTACTGGAGCTGGAATTTAGGTGCTGATACTGTAAAATCAAATAGAGCATCACATACCAGAAGTCAGCCTGAACTGTGTTTTTTGGATGATTTCTGCTGTTCTGAGTGCCCAAGAATGTATTCTAGTTTTCTCCTTGTCCTGTGGTTCAGGGCATGAGAAGCTCCAGGCTTTTGGAGCAGACTGCTCTGGTAGCTGCATACAAATGAGCAGGTTGTGTCTTTTGGGAAGTGTGGGTCAGGAGATGTGAGAAACAGCTCTGGTTCCTTGAGATAAATTCACCATGCTTGGAAAAGTGATGAATTCTTTTTCAGGATTGCACCAGGGTATCTTTCTTTGTCACAGTTAACATATTTGTGGCCCTGGGCTCAGTGCATTTGGGTGATGCAGGGGTTCTTGGAAAGCTAAGAATCAAATCTGGTGAATGCTATAGCACTTGAAAATTACTTATGAAAACAGCTGTACACAGCAAAGCACCCAGAAGCACCTGAGCATGTTTTAGTTGGGATACAAACTAAATGGAAGGAGGAATCCTGGAAAGTGCTACAGTAGTGAGGTGGTGGACTGATTATTGTGAGTTTTTTTGAAAATTCCAGTAACCTGCTTGCAGGGAAATGGTGGGGAGATTGTATCTTGATGGTGCTGAAGGCTGTAAGGCAGACAGGACAAGAACGTGGCCATTCTGGAGGTATCCCTGTAGGCCTGTCCTTGGGTGTTTCAGCCCAAAGTGATCCAGGGGATTATGGTTTTACATGGGGCTGTGCTGGAGGTTCACTGTCCCTCTCGCTTTTAGCAGAGCTGCACTGCGAAAGCAGTTTTAAAGGGAGCAGGCAGATGGCAGTGTGTCTCCCCGATGGATTCACAAACATCCATCTTCATCTCAGGCTTCCATAAACTCTACTTGAAACTTTGTCCACCTGCAGAGCCATGGGCTGGCTAGAAACTGTTTGGCTTCTGTCTCCTTCCTAACAGAAGCTGATGCTAAATGCTCACTTATCAGGTGCATAACTGCAAGAAGCAGGATATGCCTGGAAAAGAGATACCAGCTTAAGAAAAAATTACCACTCCAGATGGACCTGGGAAATCATTGCTGTTGTGTTTCAGAGGGGGAAGTAAAGAAACAAGTGATGGAACACAACAATTGTCCTTCATCCACAACAGGAAAAAAATGCTTGGAGACCCACCCAGTGAGAGATGAGAGGCCTTTGTTGTCCTGTGTGCCTGTATCCAGTGATTGCCATGTGGTCATAATCAAAGAGATGGTGAATAATGGAGGAGTAGAAGTTTAAGTCCCTTCTAATGGCAGTGCTGCACCTTTCTATCAGTGAAAGCTCAGGTTTCTGATATGGAGAAGACGTTTCTTGTCTTAACATCAACTAATCTCTCACTCCTGACTCATCTCTTTGCAAACATCCCCGAGTATTTTACCAATCCTTGCATGCTGCTCTCCCAGTTGCTGTTCACCACCTGCCATACCCACATGCATGCAGCAAACAGTTCACAGCAAGTTCTTCCTCCATTGCCTTGCTGCTTTTTTAATATCTGTTGTCTCTCCATCATGTTAACTCTGACTTTATGATAAGGCTGACATTCTGACTGGCAAATATCTATAGTGGTACTGAATTGCCATGAGAGCATTTTGTTCTTCTCTTCGATGTTATAGTCAAACTTTCCAGTGTTACTCATGTCTATTCTTCCTTCTTCAATTTCTAGGTGCTCACTACAGGCCAGGGTGGGAAGGAGCAGATAGATCCTGATAGCTATAGATAAACTGAGGTGGGGTGAGGCACTGCAACTTTCCCAAAGTCTCCTCTTTGTCCCAGAGTGAACATGCTATTTTTTTCCAGCCTCTTTTGGCTTTTCTCTACCTCTTCTCTGTATGTGTGTCTTCATATCTTGATTCAGCTCTGTATTAAGGCCTGAGGAGCTCACTGTGAAGCACTCCTCTTCAAGACCCCCAGGTGTGGAGGGGCTGGAGCCTGTTTGAGCAGCACTCAGAGGCATGGGATGCCCTCCAGGGCACTCTTAGCTATGAGATCTAGTGCTTTTAGTGAACCCAAACTCCAGAATAAACCAGGCAAACCATTCCCAGTTTGAGGGCAGTGGAACAAAACTGGATAGCTGCTGTCCAGGCACAGACAAACCCAAGCCAGGGGTGTTGAGGCTGGAGGGGATGTGAGGGAGCAGGAGCCACACGGTGGCGATGTGATTATAGGGATCCCCACCGTGCCTAATCCAATGTGTATTTTGGGTGAGTAATTTGTTTATCAGCAGGTTATTTTAATCTAATTTTGGTCGTGTTTGTTATTCCCGACTATCTGTTCTTCCCAGAATTACCAGCTTGCATGTCTTTAAGGAAATTAGCTAGAGCTGGTCTCAGAGGCATTGGCTGAGTGGATATTGAGGGAAAAGGCTGAGGAAACGGGCAGGGCCCTTGCTGCAGTACTTGCCTGGTAAAATTGTGATGAGCAATTTAAAAAGACAGGTTGTGGTGACCTCCTGATGGTGCTTATTTCATCAAGACAATTCTGTGTGCTAACAACAGTTACTGCTGATGGCCTTTCCCCTCTCTCTTTCTAAATCTTCCTTTTGCTGTCTTTATCTTCTTGCCTTCCTCCACAGCCTTTCATCTCTCATTTCCTACTCATTCCTCCCCATCTTCCATCAACTAACCTTTATTTAACCTTTCACCCACTTCTTTTTTATTTTTCTTTTTTTATTTTTCTTTTTTTAACCATAAGAATTGTATTTTGTGGCTGCTGGGATAAAATAATCGTTGTCATCCTTTTCCTTTTATGTTGGCATCAAGGAGGGGCAAGTAACTCTGAGGAAGAGAAAGTGATGTTCTAGCACAAAAGCAGATTAGGGCATGTGAAAGGCCTGCACGCTCTACAACTGAATTCATAATGCTTGACAACAGATCTAGTGAGGCAAGACTTTGATCTCAAGTAGAAATATTCCATTGTTAACCCATCCCAGTTCCTGTAGCCAACAGCACCATGTCTGGGATTTGCCTCATCCTGCACCAGGTGCCCACCTCTCATCACCAGTTTAAGTCTTTATTATCCGTCTCTGGATTCAAACTCCAGTCTCAGTCTGGCTGCAAATCCATGATCCCATCTTGTCGGGTATTGTGATCAGAATTGAATTTTTTCCTTTCATGGTAATCTAAACCAAGCATTGTGTCTGTCTTTTCTTCCTGAATTTCAGAATGCAAACAGTCTTGATTCTATACCTCTATCTCTTTGAGAAGAGCCACTTTGTGGGAAAGAAAATAATTTTTGTGTCCTTTATATTCTCTTCTCCAAGACTCTTCATTCATAGACATATCCCAAACTGGAAGTAACTCAGTGCTCCAGAGAAAAATGTTGGGGCATTTTTCCTTTATCTCCTGGGGCATGGCAACTTCCTGACGTTTTGCCTCTCAGAGTGGGTGTAATGAAAACTAAGTGCTGAGGAGCTGCATTATTCTCTGTTGACATCCTTAATAATGATTGTTTACCTCCTTATCTTGGCATGGGCAGTGTTTGTGCCTCCAGTGATGATGTGGGTTCAGAAAATTCAGTGCCTGAATTTGAGAAAGTCTTCCAAATTCTGGTGTCCTTATTTAAAACTCTTTCAAACCACTTCAGTTGGAAAAATCACACTGTAGATTTTGAGCAACTGTATTTCTGTTTTTAATTTTATTTCTGGTTTTCGGATGAGTTGCAACCAGAAGATACTGTGAAGCTGAAATCAAAGAAAAAAAGGAAACCGTTTAGGGTAAAACTGCAGGGCAGTTTTCTGGCTTCCAATATGATTCGATCTGATACTACCTTCTTGCTGTGGTGCCCCCTGGGTCTGCAGTGATCCCACCACTTCATGTGTGACTCAGTTTCTTCATGAGGACAATTAATTTTGTTTCTACAGAGAGCCCTTGTGCTTTTCACTGCAAAAATGGCCTCTCAATGACCGAATAAAACAGCTGTGTTCTCTTTGCTGGAGGAGATATCTTGTGTTTTTCATTCCCAAGAGGCAATCACTAGTGCAGAGTGGGGAAGTTGGAGTTTTTCTTATTCCTTTCACTGCTTTAGGGGCCATAGGGTTAATTTAGCAGAGTATTCTTATCTCCAAGCTGTAGCAATGTATGTTCTTGGCATAATGAATCAGCTGAGTGGCATCAACAAAGAGATTTAAGCAGATAGACAGAAAGATAAATATCTCTTTGTTCTGCCTGGTAAGCAGTGCATTGCTCATCATATTTCAGGTTGACGGTAATTCAGTTTTGTGATTAAATACACAGCATGTTTTCCAGTGGTGCCCATGTTCTTGGCAAACACTTCAAAGAGGACTGGATTGCAAAGAGGGCTCCAGAAATGTCCCCAGTAGCACTGGTGCTCATGAGGCTTTTATCTACTGGACTGAACACCTGACTTTAGGCCCCCACCACAGAACGAGAATTCTGTCAAAACTGGGGATTTCTTTCCAGTGAGATCCCCTTGGTAATTCAGGTGCAGTTTTAACCATTTGAGGCTTCTGCTTGTTGGCTGGAGATTCATGTCAGATGTTTCTGGTGAACTGCATAGGTGATTGAGGTCCCATGTCCTGACCTGCAGTGCTCAAACTTTCACTGATAGGCAGCACTGCCCTGGAAGCCACAAATGGAGGGGCAGGTCTAGAAATGTGGGAAATAAAGAAGGCATTGAATGTTTTCCTTTCAGCACAATCTCATTAGGCATAAGTGAAACTCTTGCAAAGAAAATAGGATTGCAGGGACAGGTTTGGTGTGGTAGTGGTGCTCCCCTGTCAGAATAAGATGGCAGATGGCAGAATAAGATTAGGAAGACAGACTGTCACAGGAGAAGAATCAGAGATTGCTCAGACAGATCTGATCTAGTAGTTCGTTTAGTTTTAATCAGTAAACCCGAGTATGTAAAACATCTATTAAGTACAGGTGGATTGGAGGGCAATACTCCACTATTTACTACACTTAAGGTTAGAATGGGATACAAAGATGAGCACATAAATTCAATATAAAATGTCACCAACCCATCCATGTCTGGTGTCAGGCAAGGAATCCCTCAGCCTTGAGGGGTAACCCTGAGAGCTGTCCCTGCTCAAGGGGAGGTCAGTGCCCCATATCCAGCTGCTACAGGGGGAGAGCTCATCTGATGTCTGCAGATATTTTAGCTTAAAGTGCTTGATGTATAGTCAAGTTTTTTGCTGTTAATCTGATCAGCCCAGTCTTTAGCCAAAAACAGGGTGTTTTTTGGGGTTTGGTGCTGAATTCCCACTGGTGACCTCACAAGATAGGAATCCCTTCAGTTCACTCAAAGTAGGAAGCACCATCCCTGGCCACCTCTGAAAGCTGTGTGGTAGAAAAACTTCCATTTCCACTGGCCACTGACCATACCCAGGGAGAAGGAAAGGGCCTGACAAAAGAATATAAGGAAGAGGGTCAAAAGACAGGACATTTTGCCACTTACCACACAGATTGTACACACTCACCCCAGGAGGGGTGGTTCTTGCTGCCTACAAATCTGTGCAGTGCTGCTTGTACCTGTATGATTCATTTCCACCATCTGTATTTGTGCCAAAATATAGATAGATACCCATGCTGGTGCATCCCTAGGTGGAGAGACCAACAGACACAGACAGGTGGGGAGGCCTCCTTTTTTTCCATTCTGCCTTCTGGAGATCTTGGCATACTTCCTCTTTCATTTATTCACTACTTTATTGACTATAGAACTGAAAAAATGGAAGAAAAAATTAAGAAAAACACTGACAGCACAGAAGAGCAGAGGAGAATCAATGAAATCAGACAGGAGAAACAAAATGAATGTGTTTTTTGCCCCTTCAGCAATTAATTCTCATTGCTTCTGATCAAATGGTTCAGGAAACTGTAGTCCTGCCTCTCCATCTCTTGCTCACAGAATAGACTATCTCAGCTTCATTTTGAAAAGAGACAGTTTTGATCCTGAAGGTGGTAAGTACTACAGAAAACATGTGAGGAAACGGCAAAATTATTCTGCTCACCTTCCTCCATGCTTTTCAACAAGCATTAAAACTAAAGAATAGGACAGTTGTGTGTTCTGGTCCCTATGGAGCTGAGATTCAAATGTGGAAATCTCTCTTAAAAGATCACAAACACACTTTGAAAGAATTTATTTTTTTCAATAAATTCGCCGAGAAGCTCTACACACAGTGCTTCCCAGTTTTCCCCTCTTCCTATTGACATTGACACGGAAAGCTAAGACTTCAAGCTCTGAGTGCTAGAGGCTATAAAACCCAAGATCTAGTCCAATTTCATCTGTCCCTGAACAGCTCAGGGAAGCTCTGAGTCTGATCTAAATTGTCCCTACCTTATGCTCCCCAACTCTCTCCTTCTTCTTGTCATGTTTTATACACTTATTGACTTTTACAGGGCTTCCTGAGTAATTCTTCAGGGAAGATTGACTGATTTAAGGGGTTAGTCATCCTGCAGGTTAGTAAACATGACAGCTGGTTGAGGATTAACAGGAAATCATGAATAAAATCATTGGGATTGATAAGGGATTCTCAAGCAATTAAAGTTTTTTCGTGGAGAGTCAAATAGAAAACAGAAATACAGAGTGAAGGTCAGAGGAGGAGGGTGACCTTCTCCATGCTGACAACCACTGAGCCTCAGAATGCAGAGTTAGTGTAGGTGGTTACCAGCAAAGACAAGGCAGTGCTGGAGAGCTGCAGGTCAAGGTGTGGGAGCCTGGGCAGAGCTGTGTAGGACTGGAATTGCAGTAGGATCAGCTGGTCAGTGCAGGGACACAACAGCAGAGTGGTGTGAAGATGCAGAGCAGCAGTAAAATGAGTTGTCAACCTGGGCTGGGGTTGCTGGTTGGTGCCAATGGTAGAGAAAATTGCAGGACCAGGCCAGGTAGCAGAAAACCCTCCAATCCCTCCTCCAGGTAAGGGTTTGCTAATCTGCTGTAGAGAGTAGACTGAGATGATGCAGGGGACTTCTTTCCCCTTTCCAATGCCTCCATCTACTTCATCACTGATTGAGGTTTGCTGCACGTGCTGCTTCCTACTTATTCCTTCCATGGCTTCTCTTGTTGCCGATTTTCTTCAGGCAGCATCTTTCCATTCTCTCACTTAACCTCTGGCTGCTTCTCCTGCCCCGTGAATCCCCAGGTGTGAGAGGCTCTGGCACTTTGTTTAATGAAGTGGGAATGGATTGGAGCCCACCAGCCCTGGAGCAGGAGTACCAAGAGCCACCTGCTGTGAGCTGCAAATGCTGATTGGTATTCAGAGAGCTGAGCTCCTGCCTTGCATATGGTACCTGGCCTCCCCCCACCCCGAGTTGATTACTGAGCTCCTGACAGCTTTTAATGTGTGTCACAGCAAGGAATGTCAGCACCAGTCAGGAGAATTTAGGCAGGGTTGGTTTAAAGGAAAGGGAGCCTGGAGTCTGGTATGGCTTCATGGTTGTCCTGAGGGCCAGGGCAAGGAATGCAATAAGTGAAAGGATGTGTTTTAGAAACTCAGCAGAATTTGTATTATATCACAAGCTTTATCATCTTCTCCTTTCAGTCTGATATCCTGGAGCTACATCATTAAGGGAATATAGTAGATCTCCTTTTATATTTTTATAAATTTTATTTTTTTAAATTTTTCTTTTTGTAATTTTCTTGCCCATGTAGTAAAGCCTTTAAAAATCTGAGTGTGACTTTTAAAATCTTGGAGCCAGAAAGCAACAGAAAAGAAGCCCAAACTGCTATTGCTCATGTTGGTGTTTTGCTAATTTTTAAATACTGTGGGTTTTCAGAATCACTTGATTCATGGCTTTCATTATACAGGTATTTGTTGGAATATATTTAGAAGTTAAATATAATTTTTCTGGCTGTGACAGGACTGTACAGCCACAAGGTTTTTGAATTTGTTGATCTCAGCAAGGTGTTCTCTCAGGACTGAAATGCAGCACTATGTGAAGATTTTATGCTGTTGGCTACTCTTACTTTATCCAACTTTTCTCACTCCTCAGATGCTTTGGTAGTTTCAGGAAATCTTGTGGTGCTGCAACTGGAATTAGGTTTATTAGGACTTGGAAGGAGATATAGACTTATGGTTTGGTTCATCTAGAGGGTTCCTGTTTCCAGACAGGACACAGTTGTATTTTTTTTTTTTAATGTATTGTTCCTAGAACATAGGTCGTGTTTCACAAATAACATTTTAAATAATAATAATAAAAAAGTAAAAAAAAAAAATAAAAATATTATTTTTTAACTGAGACCATTAAGGCAGAATGAGCAGGTGTTAAAGTCTGAGTTCAAGCACTAAGTAGCCACAATTACCGAACAGGAAGGAGTTTAATTCAGCCTTTTCTCTCCTTTTCAGAGTCAAACAGCCGCCGGGCAGTGAACAGAGGCTACCTGGGTGAATTGCTGAGACTCTACCAAGACTGGCATCGCAATGATGTCTCCAACAACTACATCTACATTCGTAGGGGTCTCCTGCTCTGCCTAAAGTACATCACCAACATCCAGCTGGGCAGGGAGACTTTCTTTGGTTCCCGGGGAATGGAGATTCTCTTCACAAGTGTGCAGGTAAATGGTGCCTTTTGTGTTTAAATGAGGTGATTTGGTGGTTAGGGCTGGGCTTTACATCCCACTGCAGGAAATTCTGTGGTTATATAAATTCAGGATAGGATATATAGATGAAAAAACTGATAACATTAAGAACTATTGACTTTTACACAGTTAGTACTTTAGAAAAGCTGAAATGTTTCAGTTTAAAACAAATCTTAATTCCTATGAGACGCATGGGAATTCTAGTTCATGCTTTCAATGCTTCTTTTCTCTTTTCCTGTATATCCTGCTGCCTGCTTGGACTTCTCCTGAAGAATAAGGCAAAATCTCTATAGGGGAATTGCTTAGGTCTTTTGTGAGATGTTCCTTTACAATATCCAGATAATTCCCCTCAATCAGCCTTTTAAACAAATTACTCATTTAGCTAAGCCTTTCCTAATGAGAAACATCCATATACAGTTTTTCAGAAGGTTGAATTTTAATCTTGTGAAACATTAATGTGAGTTCAAGAAAGATGCCATGGTCCTGAGGATGGGATGCCTATAAGGTATAGAAAAGGCAGGTACAGAACAGTGAGAGTTTCCTCAGTCTCTCAGCAAAATGCTTCCTTAGCTTGCTTTGAACTTAGAGAAAATCATCTGTGTGATTCCATAGGAGTGTTTCCATTGTCGTTCTTAATGGTTATGCATTATCTCACTCTAGAACCATCAGAAAGAAAAGCCTGTCTCCTTCTCCCTTAAAAAAATCCATTGCCTTATGATTCGGTGTGTTTATTTCTTCCCCTTTTCCATCACTGTCATGAAGGATTCCTCTGTGAGTCATTTCTTACCAGCAGTGTATGGGAGACTTCTGAGATTTTTTCACTTTACTTTCCTCATGAAGAATTGACCTTTTCTTTAGGTAGGATGAGGTGGCCAAAGCCAGCAGACCTCCCAAGGGATTATGGCCTTGGTTCATGAGAAGTCCCTGATCTGAAGAAACGTGAATGGGGTGGATGGAAACAGCTGCTTGAGGGTGGATTTTGGCTGGTTCCCTCTCAAGAGCCTTCCACAGCCCACGAAGCTTTCTGAGCTAACACCTCCTGATAGCTCAGCCTGGGAGCAACTCCTGGGAAGTGCAAACGTGGGGTCACCTTGGGTGAGCAAACAGAAATGACATACCAAGGCTCCAGTAAACACTGATAAAGCTAATCCTTCCAAAGGTCAGAAGTGGAGTGGAAATGACAGCTTCAGGGGCCTCCAGTTTGCTTTTTTTCCCAGAGTGTGCTATTAGGGAGACCTTGGACAAGAAGGAACCAAGGTTAATAAATTCAAAGCTCAATATTCTCTCACTGCTTCTTTGGGATCTTGTCAGTCTTGCAGTGTCTCTCCAAGACATGAGTGTTGGCAGGAGTCTGGCAGCCCTAGGAGGTCTCACTCATGCTCTTCCCTACTCTAACCTGAGGGAGAGGCTGCTGCTGCCATGAAAATCTTCATAACTTTTGTGATGGAAAGATGGCAAAGCTTGTCTCCTGAGATGGACAACAGGCTGTAGCAAGAGAGAAAGAGATGAAGACAGGACAAGACAAACAACCCTGACTGGGAAAGAAAGGAATGACTCTGTGTGTGGACATTGTTTTAGTACCTTTTGGGAATGTGCTGGCTCTGGTGATTAACTTGGACCAAACTCTGAGCAGCTAATGAGATTTTTAAGGTGTTAAAATCTGGCTAGAGAAGTTCTGCTTAAACTTTTTTTTTTTTCCTAATACAGACATATTTATTGAAATGAAAACCATTTTGCCAAGATAGGTTTGTTTTAAAGTCCAGTGGAAATTCTATTTACAAGGCTGGTTTTCAATTGAAACCTCTCTGACTGCCTATTGTCTGGGCTGATGGACAGATGAAATACCCTGAGCTTTTAATAGCCCTTAAGCTTATTTCTTTACAGGAAGAGCCGATAGTTCAAAAACTGTCACCTCACACAGATTAGAAGTGAGTGCTGCTCTATTTAAGGAGAGTTGAGAGATATTTTAGGGGAATTTAGAGATATTTTGAATTCTACTTCTACCTGGAATAAAAAATAATTTTAGATAATGAAATCATTCATGAAAAGGAAGTACTTTCTGTTCCCATTCCCTTTCCTAGCTGCTCTTAGATTTTCCTGACAGTTAAATGGTATATTCACATTAGCACTGCCTGGTTTGGCGTGCAGTGATAGAGCTGCCTACTCTGAGACAAGAAAACAGGTTTGTATGTGTTTTAGGAGAGACTGCTGCATGGAATGCTGATATTTTATCACTTTTCCATCGAGTTTCTTAAGCTTGCCTTGTTTCTCTGCAGCCTTCCCATACTACTCTAGGATAATATTATCCTATGCTCCACTCTGCCAGTAGGAGCATCCATCAGCATCACTATCTTTTGTCTTGTTGAAACCTCTTTTTTTTTTTTTTTTTTTCCCTATATATCACATACCCTAATATCTGCTCTATTCCAGATTCAGTGAAGGAAAGATTGAGTGTGGAGATTAAAAAGCAGATCTGAATCTGGGTTAGCTTTACAAGAGTTTTCTGAGCTAAGGATTTACTCCTCCCTCATTCACATTATCCCACCAGAAAAATAAACAGGATAGCCTACACACATACAGAGCAGTCTCCTGTCTGCCTCCCAGGTGTCAGTAAAAAGGGCTTTTCCAAAACACTGATGTAATAATTTTCAGTCATTTGTAAACAGTGTTACCTTAGAATCTGAGGGCACTTTATGAGCAGTAATGAAAACAGTCCCACAAATTCCCTCTAATGTGTCTGAAGGCTTGTTTGCACTCGTGAGCTAATTTGCCATACAGAGAAACATGACTTTCAAATAGCATCATTGAGTAACTCCATGTGTTGAAGTTCATTTTCTGGATGAACATGTCTTGTTCTTGACTATTTAAATTCACTTGGCAGTGAATTAAAATGGTTGTCCCAAGGCAGGCAATTAAACAGTCCTGTGTTCACTGTTTTAGCAAAAACAGATCAGTTTTAGTAAACTAAACTAGTAGACTGTTAAGAATATTAGCCTGTTCCCTCATGTAGACAAACTTTCCTAATCTTTCCTTTAATAACAAGCAAACAAAGCCAACCATATGAAGGAGTGAATAAACTGAAACAGAAATAGAAACAGTTCCCCTTGGTGCTAGCTCTACCCATAATAAAACTTTCCTTGGAGATGCTTTCATAATTTTATTTTCTCTCCCCCTAGTTCTAAACAGCCAAAGAACTAGAAATACATATTAAAATTCTTCCAGTGAGTCTTGTAAGCATGTCAGCTTTAGATGATTTTTTTTTAGTCTCCCTACAGGAATCCTGGTTAATCCCACTGAATCTTATAATGCCATTCAATCACACATGAGAAAACAGAGTAGAATCCTCTACAACCAAAGGAACCCCAATACAGCCATTTCCCTGTTCCTGATTATAATAAAGTACTTTATAATCACAGGCTCATTTCAGTTGGAAAAGGCCTTTAAGATCAAATCCAGTCATTAACCCAGCACTGTCAAGTCCACCACTAAACAGTGTCACTTTTCCTAGAAGGAGATCAGGTTAGTCAGGCTGGACCAGTGTTACAATGGTCATTTTATGTTCTTTATGTTCTTCTGGCCCTCTGCCTGGTTCTGATGAGTGTTTGGATTGTCTGATTTTTTTTGTCCAGCCCAAATCCTGACTATGGGCTGTCAGACAGTGGCATGAAGTATCTGTTCTTCCCTCTTGGTGTTCCATTTTATCTCTACTGCAGGGATGTAAAATTATCAAGTGGTAGTAGAATGTATTGCAATATTTCTCTTTTGCCTAAATAGCACATTCATGCTCTTTATTTAAGTTGGATTCTTGTTCTGATGAAGAACCACTGAAGAAAACATGCTGAGAGGTGGAGTGAAAATTGTGAGTTTGGGTAGGATACTGCACCTATGACTCTGATGGAAACTGTGCTTTGGATGTGCTGTGTTTGGGCAGATACGAGGGCTGGGTTTTCTCAGAATTGCTTCCATTGGTTTTAAACAACTTTGTCTTTGTGCAGCACTATCATTCCTTTATCCAAACTCCCTGACTCTGTTATATTGGAGAACCTGTAAGTCTTATAGGACTGGAAATCCAAGATTGACTCTTTGCTGTAGTTTATGGGTGTGCATCATGAGTGGTAAAGAGAATTATGTTCTCACCAGAAGAGTGGCTCAGCTCTAGGGGATGATGTGTGACAGGAAGGACTGTTGTAAGAGACTATTCTTAATGTAGTTCTCCTTTGTTTCCTAGGACTGTTTATCTTGTAAAAATCTGGATCCTATCATAACTACTGCCACTCATATTCTGAGAAAGTGCTACCCCAAGGAGCATCTGCCTGTGGTGACTGTAAGGAGTTCCTATTCCTTCCCTCTTCCTGGGAATGCCAATGCTGAACCTCCATGTGAGGGATCTGAAGGTAAATGGGTAAATGGTGAGTTCAGAAGGAGGAAAAGGAGCATGACATGAGAACTAAGTGTGGGATCTGGGGGAGAGAGACTTGGCATAATCCTGAGTTTTACAGTTAAAATTAATCTGATAACCTATAGTGTCACTCAATAGGGAAAAAATTACTCCCAGGTCTTCTTGAAGCTGCTAGAGTCTGTTTGGAGAATAAATGAGAGAAGATGGAAAGGAGCAAGGAAAAGGAAAAGAAAATCTATTATCCAAAAAATAATGGAGCAGAGTGGGTATAGCAGAGGCTAGAGGTGCCATTGCTCCCCAGTAACAGATGAAGACATAATTGTGCCTGTGCATCGGCTGCTTGGGAGGTAAAAACTGCCCTGCAGCTTTTTCAGTAAAGAATTGCAAGAGTTATTATCCTTTTCCCTTTCTAAAGTAAAAGCAGATAGCAGTCATGCTGCATGAGTAAAGGATGGGAGCTCTTGCTGGAAAGCAGAGCTCACACACAGGCAGGACAGCTACTCTGCACAAAAGGCTCCATGATACACAGAAGCAATTTCTGCTGCATTCAATTTTTTGTGGAAGATGCTGAAATACTATAACAATCATAGCAGTAAAACACCCTAATCTAGATAATACAGATTAAGAGCATTCTGTAATATCATTGCAGCCAAGCAGAAAATCTCTGTATTGCTTTGTAAAATGAGTTGGATCCATATCATGGGGACATTTGTCATGGTTTTGAAAGGCAGTGCTTGAGTCCAAGAGAGCAGAGCTTTAAAAACTGGGTGAATTAGTGCCAAATTCATTTATATGAGATTAACAAATGGGATTTGCTTTAATCAGGGTTGTGGTGGGTTGTGGACTGTGTGGCACATGTAGAAGAATTTACAAGAATTTCTCTATGGGGTGTGAGAGGGATATTGGGTTGAACACCTTTGTCTCTGCCTCCTTCCTACTTCTGCAGGTGACAGTGAAAGTGAAGGAGAGGAAGAGGCTGAAAAAGACTGGGATAATGAGGATGTGGAGAGTAAAGAGGAAGTAGGTATACGAGCCATAGTTCCCATAATTATCTACATATTGGAAAATAAAACTTTTTGTTGTCCATTTTGACACCCTGAAAGACTGTCTAAGCATGTAGATGTGCGTGTGGCCCCACGGGAAGACACTTCATGGATAATAGGAGGATACTTGAAAGAAGGAAAGGAGAATGCACTGACTTTCACTAAAAAGTGCTCTGCATTTATTCTGTTAATTTTCATTCTTGTCACCAAGGGTGGAGGGGGTTTGGTGACTTCTCTGTTCCTGCACAGACACTGCCCAGAATCACATCCACAGTCAGGGATAAATGGTGGATCTTTGATCTGCTAGGCATTTGCCAGGAAAATGGCACTTAGGGAAAATTGATTTATCATATAGGAAAGGCTAACCTTCTCTTTATTCCCATATCAGAGCACATTTGGGCTGTGCACCTACCCTAAGGAAAAGGTTAGTTCTTTTAAGCCACAGATGGTGCATTTGAACCAATATTCCTTCTTTATTTGCTGCTGCACACAGACAAATAATACAATGAATTATTCAATACTTCTCTGAATTCTCCCTTAGCACTCTCCCTGCAGTGACCTAACTGGCAAAAAAACCCTTCTACCAGCTGAGGATGAGGGTGAAAACTTTTTGTTGAGAAAATACAAATTGTGGTCCTAATAAGTCTTATCCACATAAAGTGGTTTGGGAAATCAAATTAAAGAAATGAAGTTGCAGATACAGTCTAATTAGAAATGATTGAGACTTCTGTAAAAGGGAGTTCTCATTACTTGCCCTGTCTTTTTCTCCTCAAATATTAAACTGATGTCACCCAGTGAAAAAAGGAAGTTAAAAACCCCCACACACATTATCTGAGTGTCCTAAATTGCCCTTGTCTGGCTGTTTTTATCTGAATATTAGAGCTCGTCAAGATGCTCATTAGGAATAAGGCTCATAGTGGATTTATCTCCTTCTTTAATTAGTTATTCATTCGGTAACAGCTCCTCTATGCTTCTGAACTATTTCATTATTCATAAGGATTTACCAAGTAGATGTAAGCAGTTTTGGGGATGTTGGTTTTTTTTTTTTATTTTTTTGCCTAAGAGCTTATTCTGAATATGAGTTTTAAATACTGTTTGTCTGGTTTGCTGGTCATATATCTCCTGTAAAAAACCTTGCTAAAGGGAAAGCAAGCAGGGAATGAATAATGAACTTTCAGCTTTCCCCTTTTTTTTTATGTGTGTGTGAGATCTTTTACACAATGTTTGCTGGCATTGATGTGATTTGCAAACATTTTCACAGCTACATTACACATATCCATGCATGCTAGCAACACCAACCAAACTGAAACTTGGCTCTACCCTTCCATCAGGAACTGTTTAGAGAGTTCTATGAAGATAAAAATCACCACATCAACCATCTATTCTTTTCCATCCAAAATCTGAAGCTTCTTATGCATCAGTATGCTCTCAGTGGCAAATCCTTTTCAACTGACCTCATGCTCCTGGCAGGTCTTCACTGCCTTTTCATCTCGGCCCAAACAACACTTCAGACTCTGCTTTGTGACCCATGTGTGGCTCAGGGTTTGAAATGCCATGGGCACTGGTGCATTCAGGCAATTTTACTTTTTTCTTTCTCTAACAGCTTTGGAAATGAATCTGTTTGTCAGGAGCAAATAATCTCTTTGATGGCATTTGGTGGGACAGAGACAGATTGAATGAAATAATTCTATAAAGTAATGCCCAGCCATGAATGCCATGTCTCCATCCTTTCCTCTTGCTTCAACATTTCCTTTTTTTTTTTTCTTTTTTTTTTTTTTTTGGGGGGGGGAGTGTTTTTTGGGTTTGTTTGTTTGTTTAGTTTTAAATTTGATTTTGTGTTTTTTATTTTGGCATTCTTTTATGTAATAGCTGCATGCTGGACACAGTTTGGCTTTGATTCTCACATCTGATATGGGTGAGGCTGCACATTAATACACAGCAGCCTTTGACTGTGGAAGTTTCAGATACTGTTTTTATCCTCAATTCACTGATAGTTGAGATCATCTCATGGGGTAGGTGTAATACATGTTCTTTTCTAATTCTGCTTTTGTAGGATTGTGACTTGGAGACAGATGTGAATAAATTGAGGTCAAAGCCAGTTCTTGACCGGCCAGAACAAGATCTTGAAAAATATGCAGCTCTATGTGCAGAACTTTCCCAGAATTTTCAGGTATGATTGTAGTGCAGTTTCCTTTATTTGTGAATATTCCAGAATTTAAGAAATACTTGAAAGAGAATATTGACAAGTAATAGCTAGACAAAGCTATGTCAAAAGTGAAATCTGTAAGTCTTACAGGACTGGAAAGCCAAAGATTATGACTTTTTGCTGTAGTTTTTTGGTGTGAATCATGAGTGATAAAAGGAATGATGTTTGATGCACATTTGTCTGGGTGTAGATTAAGTAAGCACTGTTGAATCAATTGCCACATGAGAAATCTGTCAGATAATATATGTCCTTGCTGGCAATCTCAACAGCAATATCAAAATCAGAATGAGATGTGAAAAGTAAATACTGTCAAGTAGTGGTTTGAAGGAAGAGGAGATTGCACTGGCACTGAGTGAAATGAACAGCTCAAATAATTGTTTTCTAGTGATGCTTGGGACAAAAAATAAGGAATATTGCACTCATTACAAGTTTTGGAATTTAGGAGAGCTGAAAACCCTGCATTAAATATGAATCTGAAGAAGATCACTGGGTTAATGTATCTCTTGTACACACAATACTGTGATATTGATTTTGACCATATGTAGCCAAATGGGATTAAATCATACTCCTACATGAAGGTGGAGTGGAGTTTTACATGAAAGATTGGCCACCTTTACCACCTGTAACATTTATATTAAAAAAACCCCACCTTGCAAAATATCTTCCCTTCTTTGTTTGAACAATTTGTTTTGGTTGAGTCATCTGGGTGAGTCATCTCCAATCAGATCCTTTTGGTTTCTGAGGATTTCTGTTGAAACAGCTTTGTGGATAGAGAAATGCTGGCAGGTGGTCCATGCACTGATTTTGCTATGGCTGTTTTATTGGTTGAGTACAGTTTTGGGAGATGTGTAAATATTTCCTCTTTTCCTCCTTGAAAGGTTTCCTCTGGAAGGAGGCACAATCTGTCTGTATCTTCTCTTAATTTCTTCTGCTTTTTAAATTTAAAGGAGCTTGAATTTGAGTCTGAGAAAAAGAAGAGCTTGGAGGACAGGACTGAGAATCTTCCCTCTGCTCCCTCTCATTTAATTCCAAGTGCTACTTCTGTGAAACATCCGAACTGCAGATGGAGAAACCAAAGTGTCACAGAGATGGGACCAGATCCAGAGGAACAGGATTTCAAAGCCCCATTGAAGAGCTGGAGAAAGAAGGAGGAATGCATATGGGATAAGAATGATGAAAAGAGAGACATTGCTGAAGAAGCCCAGGATAAAGACTTCTGTGAGGAGGAAGATCCAGCCAGGAGTCATGTGTTTGCTTTATGCCCTCTCCTAAAAGATGCTGCTTGGTACCAAAAACTGTTTTACCCTCACTGTGAGGGTAATCCTAGTCCCGAAGGGAGGCTGGAGGGCTCAGACATAGTTAGAAACCTTCTGGAGAAACACCAAGGGGATATCCAGTTCCACAGCCCTCATTTGTATGCAGCCAGGGCCAGATGTGTGAAGTCCATCCCAGGCTACAGAGAGCTGGCATTCCCGGATTTCTGGGGTCACCAGCCCCCTCCTTACAGCAAGCCTGTGCTGGAGCGCAAGCACGGGGTCCAAAGGTGATTGTGCTTTGATGTGGTGACCACCTGGAGAGCTCTTGGGCTCAAAACTGGCTTATCTAGGTTCTGACTCTAACAGCTCTGAATGTCTTAGGGAAGCTATTGAACAAATTTTTTTGCTACCCAGTGATTTGCCTCAATTGATAAATTCATCAATATACCTATATTTGTGATGGTAATCTAAACTGGGTTGTGAATCTTTGACCTTGTTAGAGCACAAATGAGAACAAGTCCATTTTAGAGATGGAGAAGCCTCTGTGTCCTTGTGGGATATGTTTTTACCTTCAGTCTTACTGTTTATTCAGCCTATACTAAAACTTTAGTGCTTGCAGCATCCTGTCTGGTTCTTTCAGGGAAAATCCTATCTGTCCTCTCAGGAAGGACCTCATTATTTAGGTGCTCAGATGAGTGGGAAGTTGTGTTTTGAAGCTGTGCTGGGAGAGAATGCTCTCGTAACTACAGTTTTTTTGTTCCAAGTAGGGCTGTATGCAATGACTTACATTGCTTTTTAGTGGTATAGGGGATTATTGGTAGGCAGCAAAGATGGTGGATTCTATGCTAAACTTGAGTGTTGATCAACAAATGGCATTTGTTAAGACCACTGATTTCTGACTGCCAGGGAGAATGATTCTTTCTGCAGTAAATATATAAGGTAGAAATCTTATTTAGAGGGAAAATCACTCTACCATCTTCTTGCACTGTTGCTCTGAAAGCTCTGCTTTTATGGCTACAACAACATGTGTAACTGTACAGCAAAAATGGGGCTAATCATATCATGCTTCAAAGCATAACATGATTGCTTCAAAGGTCAGGAAGAAAATCTGGTATTCCACGTTTGATCATCTTCAGGGATCAGAGAAGCTCTGTTTAATAATGAGTAGAAATCAGCTTGACTTAGAGTCAATATTCACTATGAGTCAGACTAGTAGGTTTGTAAGTTATGTCAGAATTCCTCAGGGTAAAACTGGACATTTGGGGGCTGGCATTGACTGGGAAGAGCTGGGGATAAATCAAATTTGACACAATCCAGTAGTGAATAAATAATCTTCCAGAATCAGTTATTTAACCCAAAAGGCAATTTGTTATAATGGGCACGGAGCAGAAGCGTTCTCACGATGGGGAAAAAAGTTCACCTGGAATTATCACATGGAGTTCCTTTCCAGTCCTTATAAAGAATTTCCTAAGACTCTAGAAGAATACTCTGTATCAATACTTCTTACACTGGCACTACAATTTGCTGATTTGCTTTTTTCTTTTTCCTAGGGACAAAGTCCTTGATGATGTTCGCCGCCTAATCCAGCCAGGGGATGTGATAGGAAGAACTGTGTTTGATTTAGATGATCCCAGGTGGGTCACTTAAATTGAGTGCTGCAACCAGGGGCACTGCCAGTGCTGTCAGTGAGCTGAGTTTCCTTGATCAGCTCTGATACAGGCAAGGGAGTAACACAGGAGGTAAAGGCCTAACAGAGAAAATATCCAGGAGGAGCAGATTCCTTGTAGATGACTCCAGGGAAAGGATTTGTTGTGGAAGTCACTGGAGCAGAAGAGCATCAAAACTTACAGATGGAGCAGGAAAATACACCAAAGGGACTGTAGGTTGCCCCTGGATCTGTCTGCATTGCATACAGTGATTTGGCTGGTTCTGGGAACTGTACCTACAAATCCATATTTTCCACCCCCTGAGGCAGCATTTCCCATTGAGTGTCTGCACAGCCAGTGTCACAGGCTGTAGATGTACCCTGTTTCAAAAGTGTGACACTCACACAACACTTCCAAAAAAAACCCCAAACATCTGGCCTTGTGAAAGCTTTAAGGACTCAGCTATGGTCTGTGAGAAGATGTAGCACCAGGCTGCTGAGACAATCCCAAATTTAAAGAAATTGCATTCAGTGGAAGGGGAGGTGACTTGGAGAACATTCTTTGGAGTAAAAAAGAGATATTTATTTGAGGTAGGAGAAAGTTATAAAGTTTCTTAGGATTAATTTAAGGGTTTCTAAGCAGCTGGGGAAAGAAACTCTATAGATGAAGGAAGAGTAAATATAGAGTAATTGTATAAAGGTACCTTCTGTAATTAACAAAATAATAGGAATAATCCAGTGGGAAAGTAACTGGAATAAAGAAAGCAAACATGGACAGTGACAGAAGAGATTATTGGGAAAAGGAAAGATGTGATTTAGAATTACTAAGCAAGAGTAGAGAGAAAAGCTGCATTGGATAGGAAGATTATGGATTTGTTCACCACTTCCTCCTTCCCAGGGTCTCGCTTATTAAAAAATTATTAAAGCCAATTTTAGAGTACAAAAGGTGCTGGGAAAGGCTTGTCTTTGAAGCAATCTGCTGCAGGTATCCTTGCTTTGCTTTACAGCAGTTTCTCAAGCCCAGCTGCTCCTGGCTGTCTGACATTTTTCTCCAAGTTTGAGTCAGGAAACCTTTGGAAAGCGATCCAAGTGCGTGAGTAAGTACCCCTGCACAGAGGTGTCCCAGTCTGCCTGCTGCTGTGACCACAGCCTGGGATGGTGGCCTTCTCCTGGGTTTGGGAAGGGTCAGCCAGGGAAGCAGGTTAGATGATGTGAGGCTTGTTATGCCTTCTAACACCTGGGTGTCATGGAAGGAACGTGATTAAGAAAACAGAGCTCAAAATGTTTTGACTATTATAGTGTGAGTATTTAATGGTGCTTGATGGTGATGCTCACAAAACATCAATCAATTTGTCTGCACAGCCTGCTGTCAGCATGCTCAGTGGCAGGCAGGAGGTGTTCATGGCCACTGCTTTCATTATTTCCCTTGATAGGTTTGAGTATGACCTAATGATGAACGCAGATGTGAACAGCAACCAGCACCACCAGTGGTTCTACTTTGAGGTCCGAGACATGAAGTCGACGGTTCCCTATCGCTTCAACATCATCAACTGTGAGAAGTTCAACAGCCAGTTTAATTATGGTAGGAGCCTTTGGGGAATTGGGGTAGCCTTCTCTTCACAAGAATACCTTTTTAATGCCATAAAGGTTTCAAACTCTCCGTGTCTATAAGGGAGACTGTAAATTCAATCTTATCTGCCCTGAAGTCCACTGAAAAAGTCACTTTAGATTTGTCAAGGAACCTTTGTCTATCCTCAGGAGGGCTGAGGAGGAAACTGAATATTGAGACCTGGGAGAGGATTTGTAGGGGGAAATAAATGTCACTGTTGAGTTTATAGACCAGAACAGAAGAAGAATGGCACTAGGGTTGGGAGAGCTGTGGGGGGAAAAGTCTATCTGTTGGAACTGAATGAGCAGCATAGGATTGGAAAGTACTTCTAAGATTTGAATAAATGTGATAATCCTCAAACAAATATTCATGATTCTTTGGCTTTATCTAGTAAGACATCTTCAGACCTACTGAAATTTCTGTTGATATTAATGATGATAAAAATTCTGTTCCTTGAGGTCTTTGAGCTCCTTTTATGGCTCAGGAGGAAGGCAGAATTGTTCAGAAACAGGCAGGGCAAATCCCATCTCTCAATACCCATTTTAGAAGAGAAATTATTTCTTCTGCAGGGAGACTGTGGATTGAATTCTTCGCTGGCATAGGCAGGGTGGGGTTTTTTTGTTTGTTTCCATGGAGCTGTGTTAATTTACACCATCTCAAGACCTGACTCAGAATGTTTAATAAGTCCATAATATTAGACTTTGCATTCCTCTGAAGTCCTGTGGCTATGGCCTCTAGCATCACCAGGACAACTCTCTGAGGATCAATGTACCTATAACAAACAGCATTAGTAGTTGGAATCACTTGTATGTGTGAAACTGGCTGAATGAGTGGCATTATGAATTTAAAGGCAGTTACCCTTTAACCGAAAGGGCTGAAGTTCAAATATTCATACAGACCCCAAATGAATTATTTTGGTCATCTTAGACTGCTTACCTGAATTACCAAACAATATAGTGTGGTGTGTGTGTGATAGGAGCCTGAAAATGAAGGATGTTGATGTCCTATTTCAAACCACAATGCAATAGTTGATGTAGCCCCTAGCGCCTTTACTCTTGTAGCCAGAAATTCAGGCTATTATTGGTGGAAGGTTGTTGTCTGCTAGTTTGGCTGGTCAGCATTTATAATCTCATTTTGTGTACCTGAAACTGTACATGACTCACATGTTCAAGCATGCGATGAAAAATATATTTGGAAGAGAAATGTGAAAATACCATCTGGACTAAGGAGGGAGGCTAAGCCATGGCTGGCTTTTGGATGGCTTGTTCATGGAGTTGGCTATTAAACAATTCCTCTGTGGGTTCCTTCTCCTGCTCCAAGTGGGCAGTGAAGCTCCAGCTTTTCTGGCTTGGCTGAGCAAGGCTCACTACCCCTTCCAGCACATGCACAGCATTTACACAGAGCAGGGGTAAGAGATGCTGTTTATTTGTCACACTCTCTCTGCACTTTCCTGGGCTAATGCCCACACTCTGAGACAAAAAGCCTCTGGTTGTGATGTAGTGCCAAAGTGCCCTGGGTGGCAATTTTTTACAGCTCCTGGTTACTTGTCTGGTTTAATTTTTTCCCATTTGCTCTTGGTTAGATGGCACTGTGTGACTTTCAAATCAGCAGAAAGGATATTTAATGAAATAGTTGTGGCCAGGAGCAGAGCAAGACAGGAGACACAGACTCCACCTCTCTCCTTCCCCCTCTTTCACTAACTTACTCTACCAAGGGAAATAATGGGATTTCATCAGAAACCCTGATTTCAGTTTGTTTTCTAAAACTGAACATTTCCACAGGGGAAGTAAAAAGGAGAAACTGATTTTTTTCTTTTTTAATTAAAATGAGATGGCAGAGTAGTAGCAACCATTGCTCTGAGGCAGTTTTATGTGTGGTCCTTTGGACTCAGAGACAAGGGCAGGAGCTGGCATTCAGGATATCAAGACCCCTGCAGACACTGAGCCCCACATCCCTTCTCTGATCAGCTGGGCATCTGGACAGGCCTGTGTCTCTCAAAATTCGTGGTGGCCACGTCCTGGTACCACACACAGAACTGGCTCTTGTCCATAAGTGACAGCACTGGTTCAGAAAACAGCATTATAGAGGCTACTCCTGGCTGTGGTGAGTTAGTGCTGCCCCACAGCACAGCCAAAGGTCAAGGAAAAGGAAAGGCATTGCTGCTGGTACTCCCTGGCTCCAACAGTGCTGGAGAGTCCAACAGGCAAAGCCAAAGGAAGAAGGGAACTGAATAGCTGCTAATGCAAATATGCCATCAGTATTAATGATTTTCAAGCATCACCTCCTCCCAGCACAAGAACAGCCAAGAGGAGGCTCGGGGGGCAACTTATCAACATGGAAAAATACTTGAGAGGGCATTTTTCTCTTTCTTAAATGTGCTCTCTTAAATTTTCTCTTTTTTAAATGTGCTCTCATGGAAGTTGTGTGGACCCTGGCTGTGCTCAGCTGTGGCTGTGCTGGGTCCACTGGAGCTGCTGGCAGGAGCCTCCCCTGCAGCCCCTCGCCAGAAACACCCTGTGCAGAGAGCTCTGCTGGGGAGGGCAGCATCCTCATCCTGCCCTAAAGAGCAGGCAGGTGTGTACAGCAAAGGAAATTGATACAAAAACTCCCTGCAGATGATCAGAGAAAGCCCCTCAGGGCATGAAATAGTAATATTTTGGAGGTCAGGAAGAAGTCATGCTCTGGGGTGATGCAGTGCAAAGATGGATGGTATTGTTATCAGCATTTATAACACTTAGGTGTTATTTAGGTCTAATAGTCAGTTTAAAACCTTCTAGTTTTGCTTGCTGATTTTGGAAGGCAGGGTACTGGATGCACCACAGATCTCCGATGCTATGGTAGGATTAAGAGTTTGATATTAGTGCAATCAAGCATAAATTATTGGACTAACCAAATTACTGATCTTGTTGATACCTTGATTCATATTATCTTCTTTCCCGTCCTCTGTTTGTAAACAAAATGGTTTGCAAAGGCCAGAAGAATAATTTATTTTTTAATAAACTCCATTCAGCTCATTTCTTCTGGAGGGGCTTTTTGCACAGACATGGCTATCTCAGAATAAAACACTTTGGGGGCTTTGGGAATGTATTTACTCTGCATAAACTATCAGCAGAGAGAGCACTGACAAAATAATGATGATGCTTCTTCAGCCCTTTTCTTCCTGTCTTTTCCATCCAGAGAAGTCACATCACCTGAAATTATTTTGTTTTCTGTAGGCATGCAGCTGGTCATGTACTCAGTGAGGGAAGCTCTCCAGGGCAGGCCTCGCTGGATTCGGGCAGGCCAGGAGATCTGCTACTACAAGTAAGTGCACTTTTAGTGGATAATTGCTGCCTTCCTTTCTCCACTGTTTTGTTTCTGTTAACTGCACTGATGTCACGAGCCTCTTGCCACCAGTGCCTCCTATTCCAAATGTCTCTAAATTGGTGCTGGCTCAATGTGTTATGTGCTTCCACCCTCAGAAAACAGCCACAAGTGAGATCTCACTATTAGATACCAGGGAATATGCAGAATTCCCTTGCCCAGGAGGGAGGAGAAGGAAAGGAGAAGTAGTGTAGAGGTTTCTTCCCCTGTCTGGGAAGAAAAGAGCTGGATGGGGTCATTGTTTTCTACAGAAAGGGTGATAAAGTACTGGAATGGTCTGCCTGGGGAGGTGGTGGAGTCATCATCCCTGGATGTGTTTAAAAAAAGTTTAGATGTGGCACTTGGTGCCATGGTTTAGTTGAGGTTAGGGTTGGGTTGGACTTGATCTTGGAGGTATCTTCCAACCTAGTGATTCTGCGTAATTGTTTTTCTGTTTCATGCTCTGACTTCTATAAGAGATAGAGGAGCTGAGGAGCCAAAGAATGGGTTGGATATACAACAGTGGTGTAAAGGAACCCTGACAAACTTAGTGCTGATATTTGTGCAAGTTGCCTGTTTCAGGCTGCTTTTGCAGTGTGACAGAGCCTCAGAAGAAAATTCCAAGTTGTCCCAATTTCTGTAGTAATTTTTTTTTTGGGGGGTGGGGAGGGGTTGAAAGCACAGATTATCCTCTCTCAGCCTGGCATCTGTCTACAGCAATCTGAGTAGCTATTTTATTTTGTTTCAAGTACTCTTTGCTGACCTTCATGGCCCTGACCTTAACCTTTTCTACCTCAAGAGCTCACGTGTGTGGTGCAGTGGCCTCCCTTTACCTGTAATCTCTGACTTCTCTGAGTATGGGCAGACTTTTCCTGCTGGATACATTGCAGAGGCTTCCCATATCACTAACAAGGCAGCTATTGTGCAGTGATTAAACAACAGCTGACTTCCAAGATTAAGGCATGATTGTGCAATTAAGCCTGTAATCAGATTCTTGTTCAGAATATATGAGAGAATTGTTTTATTGATTTGGAATATTCTGTGTTTTCTAGCTGTACATTGAATTATATGTCAACATAATCATCTAGGATAAGTACTTGTTGTCTCTCATTTGTTGTGTGTTCCTGGTTCTCACATATTTTTGTATACACAAGAATGTGCATGCACACACATAAATACATTTTCACCTCTACTGAAACTTCAATGTTTTTATTTCAGTGCTTATAAAAGAGCTTCTCAGTTATTAGAAGTTGTAGGGGGGAGGAATATGAAACTAGTGGGGATGGGACTTTGTCTCAGAAGAGAAGGAGATGGGATTGCTGCAGTGATATCACACTGCCAGTATTTTAGGGAAAGAGCTCACTCCACTTCCATTCACCCTGGTCACAGGAATCCTAAGGTGGGACTGCATATTTTGAAGGGAACCCCATCCAATTTTTTTTTACCAGGAGTTATTAATAAATATGGGAAAAGAGTGATACTTTCAAAAATACAGAGGAACCCAGGGATGCCTTTAATTGCTTTTGCAGCAGGGCCTTTGCTGAGACACCCCTGAGCTGAAGGGCAGGGGTAGGAAAAGCTCGTTGGTGAGATGTCTGTGTGGAGCAGGTTGGCTGATCTTTGGCATTCATCTTCCCTGAGGATGGGGGAGTTCACTCATAAAGATGAATGTTGTGGCACAGCTGTGTCACTGTGTACCTTTCTCATATGTCTCACAAGAGTTTTTACGTTGTGGAGAATGCTAGCAGAGCTCTTGTCAGAAAGTAGCTGAGTGACGCTTCTGCTCTATTTTATTGCCTCTCTGTGAAGTGACAGGATACACCCATGATAAACAGTTGCAGTTACAATAAGATCATCTAATTCTCTTGCTGTCTTGGCAGCTTTTATGCACTGAATAATATTCCTTTCTGGCAAATTATTTAAGGAACAATGGCAGCTGAGTGTTGAATTAGTGACAATGTGCTTGTGCCTTTGGTTTCACGGCTCATTCTAAGCACATTATCTAACCTGCAGCTTTTTCAGACAGTAGTCAGGTCAGTTAGTAATGAGGTACATGGAGTGTTTTGTTCTCACATCAGCACTAAAAACTTGGCTGTTTAGTGATCATAACGATGTCAGAACTAGGCCTTCTCTTTTCAACATCTTTATAATCACATTAGATGAAATAAACATCATAACATTAGCAGGTCACTTCTCAGCTCTAATGATGTCTGTGAGAGGGTGAGACATGAGTCTCACTCTGAGAGCACCTGGCCTTTGCAGTATGACTGAGCACCTTAATGGCACAATGGCTGGGGGAATATTCTACTTCAGCTGGGGTTCTGCCTGAAATATTGACAACAAAAATACCTTATCATGGATTTGCCCTTTGGAAAGGAAAGCGTGTTGTGCATTTTCTGCTTTCCAATATGGCAGACCCCAAAATAACAGCAATGCCCAGTAAATTGTTAAATACTGCTTTTTATTATATGAAGGTGTTGCTAAAGTATCTTGCACTTAATAACCACACTTAGAGATGCAAGGAAGCCCAGACATGGAGAATGAAGACACCAAACTCCACATGGGAAGTATTTTGGACTAAGGGAATACATTAACAGATTGGAAGGGAGAAACATTTTACTTTCCATTTGAACTCTGTTTTGAAGTGGCCCAGAAGTCTGGGATATTAATACTTTCTTTGGCCATTTTAATGCCAAATTATGCCATATTCCATCATCTAACAGTGCTTTTTACGACACTAAATGCTGCAGATAGGAAGTCTAAAGATCAGATGGCAAAGAAATATTGTTCCTGAATCACTTGGTGCTTTTGGATTCCTCTGTTACAACCCAGCTCCTTTCCTGCCTCATCTTTGTCCAAGCTGCTTCACCTGTCTGTCTGTTTCTCCACCTACAAAGTGTGGAAAATTAGAGTCACTTATCTGCCACCCAAAGAATGGAACAGATAAATGGGGAAGCATATTTTAATCAGATAGTGTCTCCAAAGATGTTTTTAAGCTCAAAAATTATCTTGCAGAGTAAAAGATAAGTAGTAGTAAAATTATTATTAATTAACTCTTCATCATTGCTATGCTGGAAATATAATACTTGTACATTTTTTTCTGAAGGAGGGCAGCAAGCAAAGTGATTTCACTACTACAGAGTGACTGAAAGGCACAGTAGATACAGTTGTCATGGTCATTGAGAAAACTACACTTTGGTCTCTTTTTTCCTTCCAATAACCAGTGTGTTGGCTTCTAGAAAGCATGAGAGACTTTCAACATATTTTTGAAAGAGAAGACAAATTAGGTAGTGGGAACCAGATGTTGCCACAGTCTTTCATTCCTTTCCTTTTCCTTTCCAGTTACTTTAGGCTCCATGCTGATATGGTAGAGTGTTGTGATGAAAAAGTGGTGAGGAACTAAAAAACATCAATCTAGTGGAGGAAAAAGGAAGCAATAGAGCTATTTTGGCTTGACAGCAGTAGGAGGAGAGGGAGGCACTGAGGAAAAATGTTTTTTTTTTTTTTAGGTTTCTTTTAAAAATATTCAGAGCTACTGCTTTGTATGATGGATTGTGAGGAGACCAGATTATATTCAGTAAAAGTACATGATCATTTACACTGCTTACACACAGGGGGTTTTTCTTTTTAATGCAAGAGTGAAGAATATTGAAGCCTCCCAAAGCCACCTGTAAGCTTCTGTTACTGAGACTGCCAGATAGCTTGTTACAGATTGAAACAGATGTCAAGAAGTGATTCAAAAGTCTGGAAACGTCTTTTCTGGGTGGGTAGTTGGGTGGAACAGCAGAGATGCTGGGAACAAGGATGAAATGTGCTGCTGGGCAGTGCTGTGAGAGCATCCCTGTGCCTCCCTGCCCTGGGATCATGTCTGAGCAGGCAGCAGTGAGAGCACTGAACTACCAGTGGAGCATCAAGGTCAGAGGTGTCTCCTGCTGCAAAACCCCTGGGTTAAAGTGGCCATTTTAGGTAGGAGAGGACACTTGGCAGCAGAATTACTGACTACAGAGGAAGAAGCCTTTGGACTGGAGTGCTAGGGACAAGTGGGAATAATGTCTATATTAGATATTTAGGCAGTATCTGCCTGCAAAGATCTACCTCCTCCCACACCTCTAACTACAAATGTGAACTTGGAGGGGAGAACTTGGAAGAATTCAGCACTTTTGTGACCACTCTTTATGAATAAGATGATCTAACCTTCCAAGTGACACTGAGTGTAATAGATGGAGATGAGATGAGCATTTTCCTTCTGCACCATGCAGGAAATGGTTTTTAGTCCTTCATTGTCAAAATTAACAGGAACTATATTAAATGTCATTGTTCTGACTTCAAAAAAATCCCAGACTTTAACTCTCAATCCAGTGAAATACATATATAAATGCTAAGTGTATGTTTCTATATTTGTGGGTATATAGATTTTTTTTTTCTCTCTGAGTCTCTTTGTCCAATATTAAGGTGCTTCATTTGCAAAGGAAATGTTGGGATAAAGGTTTCAACTGAGAATAAAATCATGGGCTTTTCAGGTTGCCAGTGTGACTCAGTGTTCCTGCACTATCTATTGATCCAGTCGGTGTCACTCACCCCACATGTTCGTAACTATTGAATTCAAGTGAAAACCTGGCAGCATTGTATTGTCTTTCCCTTATGAAAAAGAGCTGACTATTTTGGAAAATTTGACAAGAATAATTATCTTTTCTCTCCACCCCTTTGAATAAAAATGAACAGCAGCAAAATAAACTAGTATTATAAAATTCAGGAGCTGAAATTACATCTTTTAGTTGCCTCTTCTATTTTGCATTTTAATGCAACATTGATGATAACATTTGTCAAAGAAACCTCACAGTCCTTCAGAATCAGAAGGTTTAGCAACAGCGTAATTGGTGCAATGTGGGAAAAATATTGTTTGAAATGTACTTATGGATGCAATTTGCTCTGAGGCTTCTCCCTAAAATGCATGATTTGCCACTTCATCTCTGCTGAAAGAAAACTTTCCTACTCAGCCTGAAGTCATCTCTTCATCAGAGTAAGTCTTCTGCAGGAGATCAGGTCCTGACACTAGACTGAGGAGCTTGCTATAAGATTTTGTAGTTTTATTGAAAGCACTATCAAGGATTTGTGTGCTCTCTTAGACCTTGCCAGTGTTGACCAGCCTCACCCAGAGCTCTGTTGGGGTGAGGCTTCAGCTCAATCACTGCTGTGTCCCTGTTGCTGTGTCCCTGCTTTGCTACACATCCTGATCTGGATCCTGACCCATGAACTGACCTGCCTCACCACCACAACCTTGTCTGATGACCTGGGCCCCTCTGCTGTCCTGAGGCATGCCCTGATCAGGTGCTGTGGGAGGTTACCCTGCCTTGAGAGTTCCTGGCTCTTCTGTCTTCCATACCAAGCTCAGCTCCCTATTTTTTAGGGAGCAGCTGGTCCTTACTGCTCCCTGAGAGGGAAAGACTCAAGTCTTCAAAAAGGACGGATACAAAGAAATTTTCGAGTAGGTCACTGGCAGATCTGTGTGCTATCACTTCTCCTTCATGCCCAGTCTCTACCCAAACCCTCTCTCCTCTTCTTCCTACTCAGCAAAGTGCCTTTGTTGTTATCTGAAATATTTTTATGTATGTCCTATTTATTATTTATTTTTATTCCTGAAATAATTTTTTTTTCTTCCTGTGGTGGAACTGAATACTTGGTTTGGTAGGGTATTCATATTTTCAAAATCTCCAGGCTTTTTGCTGAGTATTTTATCCTGGCATTGTTCAGGGCTGTGAATAGGAACCTGCCTCTCTGAGCAAAATAACGTGGATATCTGAAGAAATACAGCAGTTTTAGCTGAATGCATAGTTTAAATATGTCTGGACTCTGCTATATGAGCTACTATTAGCTGACTGCTTCTTTATTTGCATCTTAATGAAATGAAGCATTAATGGACATCATTTTCCTAAGGGAGTCCTCCTATCCCTCAGCAGCATGTGACTGGCTGTCCCCTGCACTGCCACGTGCAGTTCTGCCTCCTAACTCCCTGCTGGGCTTTGTGTCCTCTTGTGTGGATGCCTCTCTGAATGCTTATTTTTCTCCTGGCTGCTTCAAATGCACATCTAGAAGTGAAAAGCATTTATTTTCCTGCTCTTTCTCTTCTTCCAGAAACCACTACCGCTGCAGGGCAGCTGCAGGAGGAGGTGTGAGGGGAAGGTTCTACTACACCCTCACTTTCAGCATCAAGTTCCCTCACAAAGATGATGTCTGCTACCTGGCCTACCACTACCCCTACACCTACTCCACAATGATGGTAATTGTGACACATCCACCTAGATAAGAGAATGGCCGTGACAGGTTGGAGCTGCTTGGGTATGGACAGATTTTGGGATGACACAGGGGATTGCTTTCACACCTCCTCATCCCTGGGAATGTTCGGGGTCAGGTTGGATGGGGCTTTGAGCAACCTGGTCTAGGGGAAGGTGTCTCTGCCCGTGGCAGGGGGGTTGGAATGAGATGATCCTTAAGGTCTCTTCCCACTAAACCATTCTGTGATTGTGATGGTGAAATTGCCTTGTTACAGCAGCAGTTCCTGCCAGCTGTAAAGTTCAGAATGCTGTAGGGGAAAAGAAATTTCTCTGTGGGACAAGCTGAGCACAAACCATTAGTGCTTATACCAGTCATAATGCAAACCAAAGGTGTCTCCACTCACTTGGGGTGACAGGATCCTCCTCCTGACGGGCTGGGAAGCAGGGGGCTAAACCTAATGACAACTCAGCTGTGCTGCCTGATCCTCCTTCTGACACAGGGTAACAGCCCAGCTTTCAGAGCTCACCCAGTGTCACCAGACTGCTGGACCTCCTCTGATACTTTACCAGCTCTTTCCTCGGTGGCAGCTGGAGTGTCAGTAGGAATTTGTGACACTCCCACCCGTGCTGTCAGTACAGAAACTAAAAGAATGCAACTCCAAAGCATAAATTTAGTTATTGAGTTTTACCAAGTTTTTTTGCTGGGCACGGGTTTGTTTTCCACAGCCTTTTCTGTGGAAAGGGGTGGATGGTAAGGGAATTTTCTGGGAAATGCATCCAATGTGCTTCCTCTATAATTGATGTAGAGGAGACAAGAGTCTGAAGGGGAGATAGGATGAAAGAAGTGAAATGATAGTTCTGGGAGAAGCTTTGCTTTGATGCTGAAGATGAGAACGATGTTACTGCAGATGAAACCACGCAGTTCCAGTAGATCAATTTCTTTTCCTTCTCACCTCAGTTTCCATTATCAACACATTTTGTTTTGGGCAATACATGCTGGTGTGGGTTGGTGGAATTTGAGGTCACTCTGTTTTGTATAATGATATCAGTTTGCCATAACCAGGCTGTGCTTTCCAGGGGAGTGTCCTCCCCAGGACTTGCTGTGCTGCCTGGCATGCCAGCAGAATTAGGCTTAGATTGATTCCCATTCAAGAAAGCCTCTTGTCAACTGTTTTGCATGCCATTATAGACATTCAAGGAAACTGCTTCCAGTATCTGGAAGAAGGCCAGTCCAGCCTTCAGTCCAAAACATGTCTGTCAGCTCACTTCTCATCAGCACCTCACCAGTTACTCCTAAAATTCCATGGGGAAGGGTATATGCTCCTGTGCTAGGGTTTGACCTTTAGCCCTGAAAGCATAAATATCTACAGTCTGCATGGTAAAAAACAAATGCAATACTGAAGAATTGGTTGGACTTATTCACCACCATACATTTCACATAAATGCAGTGCCTCATCATTATTTCACTGTTATTGATTTCTATCTTCTGCTGGCACAAGGCAAGAGAGACTTGGAGAGTTTGTGCGCTCTGGGAATCACTGAATCTCCCCTGTTCCTAAATGAAGAGAATAGAGATGAAAAAGATGTTATTCCTAAGCTTACAGGACCAGGTCTTTAAATATTTCACTGTTTCTTCAAATAAAATGCTCATTGAAGTTAAAGGGAATTTTGCCCCAGGAAAAGTTTAAATGAACTCAGACACAATAAGGACCATAAAGTTTGGTAAATGGGAGTTGTGGGTGGAAAAGGTTGATAGATTGTCCTGTCCACCTCTAGCCAAAGCAAAATCACTACTTCTAATATTTCTGAGAGGCTTCTTTGCTTGGGCTAATTTAAAAGGTCAAGTGATGCACTATACACATTTCCATTTTACTTTTATTTCCACAGTAAATAAACTAAATCAGGTTTGTGCATCAGTAGATTGCATTTTAAAGCATTTGTCCACTGGTGAAGCGTGTTGGTTTTACATATCAATAATAAATTAAAAATCATTATGAACCCAAGGGCTCAATTAAATACATAGTGCTTTGGGGAAGAAGAAAAACTTGTATATGGAGTTAGTAATTTAAAAATGTTTTTAAATATCATATATATTTAATGGTTATAGGCATATTTGCAGGAACTATTGCAGCATCCTATTTGAACTGGATACACTCTGCAGTTCATTACTTCTTGTCCATTAGTAATTAAGTTTCTTTTATAAACAGTAATTTATCTCTTTTTACATCACAGTATTAATTGTTTTGATATCTAGCTCAAATCTCTGTGGTAGCTATACCCAATTAAGTTTCACTGGGTATCAGGAACATAAGTAAATGATGATATTGAGTTCTCTGTATCTATGTGAGATTGTTAAATGCATATAATAATTGAATTTACTTTATAGAGCTGTATTTTAATTGTTTTATAACACAGCTAACTGTAAATTTCAGTTCTGTGTTTACATGGCTCCATTTGTACCCTGGGAAATCAGTCTGAAAGAGGGCGAGCCTCCAGGTTTGAGGAATAGGAAAGTGGTGTCCCATAAATGTGGATTAAAATTTAACCCTGACTCACAGAGACAAACCATCGCCCTGTGAGGGCCACTGAGTGAACTGATGTGTTTTAGTTATTGCCAGGACAAGTGTGCTCACTGCACCTATTCCCACCAACTGGAACTGGAGTTCCACAACACCCAGCAACATCCTGCAGTGGCCTTACTTACTCACACTCATCAATTGCAATGCAAACAGAGAGCTACACTTCATCTGGTGTGTGGGTGACAAGTGGCTCTGTGTCTAATGAGCCGATCCTAATTTGTTCCAAAAAGTCTTTCTTCGAAGCTGCCAGTTCTTTTTCTCAAATTTCTCAAGAAGCTGTTGGACTTTAGAATTGTTTGAAACTGTCATAAATTTTGGGGGTGGGGAGAAAAATCTCCCTTTTTAAATAACTTCTTGGAAAGACACTCTTCAAATTTCCCACTACTGATAGTACAAAATGTTGTTTCGATATAAACTTTTTGGCTGCCTCTGATATGGAGTTGTCACTGAGTTTCACTGGCATGTGCTTGACAGCTAAGCAATCAATCCTGTAAATGTTCAAAATTGGTGAGTTTTCTCACATTTCTACAAAACCCTTATTAAAATATCAAGAGTAAATGCTTCTCTTTTGGATTTCATGTGTGCAGAGAAATTTCATTATGCTAACAAAAGCACCTAGGAACTATTCAGGCAAAATCATAGAATAGTTTGGGCTGGGAGGGACATTTAAAGCTCATCTGGTCCAACCCCTCTGCAACAAAAAGAGACACCTTCAATTAGATCATGATACAAGAATAAATATTCTGAGCAGCTTCAGTGAACTGGGATGCATTGTGAATGGCTTGTGCATATTTTTGGGATGTAAAAGGTGATGGTGTTAACTGGCAGAAAAAAGGAGCTAGGAAGTTAGCAAGATATGAAATTAGTATCAAAAATAATGTACAGCTACTGGAATAAAATCAGGTTTTATAGACCATGAACTCCTTTATAAATCTGCTTCCTTGCTTCTTTTTCAGTCCCATCTTGATATCCTGGAACAAAATAGGAACCCTAAGAAGGTTTACTGGAGGCAGCAGACACTCTGCCAGACTCTAGGAGGAAATCCATGCCCATTGCTCACAATCACTGCCATGCCTGAGTCTAAAAACAGAGATGACCTGGAGCAATTCTGTGAGTAGCCCAATGAAGCATTAAAAACAATGCTGGTAACTTGTGCTCATGCCAGCAGTGACAATAACAACCTCTTTTGTGAACATGCTGATTTTCTTGTCTTTCGCATTTTGGAAAGAGGAATATAAATATGAGGAATAGCCAATTATGATGCTCTTTAAAAATTACAGGTTTCCATGGAGGAGAGAGGAGAACTGATACCATTTTGTACTTCTAATTTCTCTTCAATGATGCAAAGCATTTGAAAAGTTCAAAATAAAATATCTCCTAGAGCAAAAAACTGTGAAATAACTAATTCAACAAGATTTTTTTTCCTGTATTTTATATTTTCTACTAAAATTATTTATGTATTTTGAAATCTTAAATTTGAAAAAAAAAAGCCCAAACCAAGATAACTCATTCCCAGCTGGACCAGCAATTGAAGTGTTCTGGTGAAGTTCCAGCTCCTCCAGTGTGCCCAGTAGATCCATCTGGACACAATATAGCTCTTTGCATTCTGTCTGAGACCATACTGATGATGTACTGTTTAATGGTAAATATTGTAATTGCCATTTTATATCTAGAGCTGGTTATTTTTCACCGTGACAGCCAAAAATTTAGACCTTCAGTGGCCTTGATGAATAAGATTAGGATATGTATGTTTCTGTAACTCAACAAGTGATAAGATTCTGATTAGCATCACATTGGGTTAGCTTTGATTTTAGAGCCTAAATCATTAACTACTTATATGTAGCTTGATTTTTTTCTGAAATCAGGAACAAAGTATACAATGAATTTTTTTATCTCTTCAAACACAACACAGGTTGAGACATTTGAGGCTTGTGAATATTTAAATTGTCTTAAGATCTTTTTGGATGTTAAAAGTTTCATTACCTCACTTAGATCTTAGGCTAGAAGAATCCAAAGGGATTCTGTGACATGAACCACAGTTTTCATTGCAGATTTCTTCTAAACTAAAAGGGAGCTGAAATATGAGTGTTGGTGAAAGTTATTGCTCTCTTTTTTGGTCCAGGTTTAGAGCAGAGTGACTGCAATTATGCTGACATTACAGTGTAATCATCCACAGCTCATACCTTTTTACTGTAATAATTTGATGACAAATTCAGATTTTACCCTGGATTAGCAAATTTATATCATGAACATGCTTTTCTCAGTTGAAATATTAAAGCAAAATGGCCAAGTACAGGCTACATGGGGAATTTATAACGTGCATGCACAGCTTTAATTGTGGCTGTCCATGCCTGCCTTGAAGAGAGAATTCCTGCTCTTAAGCAAATTTTTTTTCCATGGTAATGATGATACAGAAAACCAGTGGGTGGAAGCTGGGGTGGGGGAGATTGGTTATCACTTACCTTTGGCACATGGCAGGTGATCACCTGGTCAGATGTTATTTTCTGACACCTCATGGCAGAAGGTCTCAAGTGGGCAACTGAAAGTAAGCTGGAATATTTTATTTGAGGATTGGAGCCATCTGGAAGGGGCGTGCAGTGAACGAGGTTTTCTGCCCAAGCTACAAGTCCTTTCCAATGGTGGTACAAAGCAAAAACTGAGCTAATGTTTGTGTTTATCTAAGCAAGGGCTGGGAGTGAATCAGTCACATGAGGAGTCAGTATCCTAAATATTGGACTTTTGCTCTTTTGGCTTTGAAAGCACTTTCTCAAAGGAGTGTTTTGCCATAGCAAAGCAAAAAAACCCCAACCAACCAACCAACCAAACAGAGCAAAACCAAAAAACCCAAAACCAAACACAACAATTTCAAGAAAGTATTGTGAGGCATGGCCATTTTCTGGAGCACTGTGTTCTCAGAGTATATTCTGAGTATATTCTGTTTCTTGTAAGTGGTAGAAGAGAGCCTGGCAGGTTTTCAAAGGTTGTTAATCTATCTGCAGAGACAAGGCTTGGCTTGCTTATTCAGCCCAGGTTTGCTGGAAGATTCATAAGGCATCTATGAACAATTTCAACAGATATTTTTCTGAATGCTTCAGACTGTTTAATATAATGCATCTAGGTTCAAATCCCAATTATGTGGCTTAAGTCCTCTTTATTTTCAATAGAAATAAATATCTCCTGCCTTGTGGTAATACATGTAGCCAGTGGGAGCTTGTAGTTCTCCCTGAAATGCCATCAAATGCTGTGCCACTAAGCCCTTCCTCTGAAGCCTTGCACTCCAATAAGATTCCAGACTTCCTACATCTACCCATGAGCCCATGGAACTCAATCAAAACAGAACATGTAGAAACCCCAGTTGTCAACTGAGAAAGAATTTTTTGGGGGGTAAAGACATTGTCAAGTAACCACAGTTTCACTCAAGCTTTCAAGACTGTAAAAGTAAGCATCAATACTCTTAAGTGATGAAAATATTTATTGTTTTATCAAGTGGAAGAACAGGGAGGCAGCACACCATGTTTTATGCTGTGGGGATGCCTGTAGGCAAATCTGAATAATCATGTATGTGCTTATTTTGTTTGAGTAGCTTGGATAATTATGGCTTTTGGGGATGCACTTAGTCTAATTTGTGCTGCTTTGTGTGGCTTTGATCAGCAGTTACTTCTCAGTTTCCTCATTTTGTATGACATAGCCATCTTTCTGTGAAGTGTTTTGGCTGTTGGAAGGACCTGTTTGTCAATGTTTTCCATGCTGAAAACATAACTCAAGAGCAACAACTTGAGCTAAAGATGAAGAGACCAAAGGGTGGAGGATTTCCCTGCAATAAATGCCATGGCTTTGTACAGTCTCCATGCATGGGAATTTCAGCTTGAGAAGGAATGTGGAGCTCCAGCACTGGGGAACTTGACAAATGGATAATGAATAAAAATGGACAGCCCTTGTTTTTTTCCTTCTCGTTCAGACCAATGTATAGGTTTCATGAGCTATAGCCATTTTCATTTCCTATCAAATTTATATTGCCTTTGTTACATGTGTTAATCTGTACCTTGAGAGTTTCTTTTCAGCAATGCCAGTGACAAAAATCTCACCAGGAATTTGTAGCTGCTGCACATGATCATACTGGAATAGTCTAAATCTTTCTCAAGTATAGACATATAGGGATAAGGAAACATCACAGATAAAGAGGCATTGGGTGGGGGGCAGCAGGGTCAGCCTGGTAGAAGTACAGTGGGAAGGAGTTATTTTGTATTAGAAATGCCCAGGGAGAGTGAGGGCATGGCATCCTCTGTGTTAGCTCTGCTTTACTTCCCTTCCTCAACTCTTTCAGATTGCTCTTGTCAGGCTTTTGATTAATGTGGTTCTAGGATGGTTAAATTTGTCTGAGTTAAATTTATTAACGTGCACCTTGTTAATAGGAAGCACAAGCCATGCTGAAGGAAAGAAAAATGGACTACTTCTTTCCTTTGTTATGCCTTGTTTGTGTGAGGCTTTGATATTCACTTTAGGCTCCTTTCTCCTTCCTCTCTTTATACCTGCCCTTTATATGACAGCAGTGTAGTGAATAATTTTTATTAAATGTTCAGTTCTGAATTTGATATGAAGACAGAAAGAAGTGAGCTGGGAACTCTTTGGCTTCCTGTGCTTTTACTCTCGTTCATGCAACCACTCAGTTCCAATCAGCACAACCTCCACTCAAACTTGATCAATGTCTGTGGGTACCTGGGGCTGGTCAGTGGTCCCTGCTGGGCTTTGCAACTCCATGGACTTGAACAAATAGAAACTGAGAGGCTCTATCTTGATTTTTGAGGTTGCTATTAAACTTTAAACTTGCCCTTTCTGCCACCAGATGAAGAAGATTCAGCATCCAGCTAGTACAGATGTCTTTAATACCCATCCTAACTGCAATATCCTCCATAGTCTTGTGATAAAGGTAAAATCACTCTGACTGTGTGTGGGTGACATTATTTCTGGCTATGTTAGGTCTGCCTGATGAGAGTTAAAGAGACTTTTGAAGGGAGAGCTATTCCCAATGTCTTTCAGAGTATTCTCAAATGAATACATAAACAAGGAGAATGATAAAACTTCCAAATCCTGGTGCCAGCTTCCTGCTTGATGAATTAATAGGTGTTTGCAGAGCTTTGATTTTCTTCGGTTTGTCACACACACAGAGCCCAGTGTAGGCAGTGTTAGCAGCGTGTATGTGTACTCAGTAATAGTTTGCAAACTCTTACTTCACAGTATTATTTATGCATGTGTGCAGTGTGTAACTCCACTAAACTCCCTGGCAGACAGCTGAGTAGACCCTGCAAGCAGTAGGATACTGTTGTAAGTGACAGAGCAAATGGACAGATTAACTCTTCAAAGAAGTGTAAGGAAAATATCTAAACAGTGACACACAGGCAATGATAAAATTGTCTTCTCATTAAGAAGGGACAGTGATATGTTGCTAATGTTAACAGAGTGATGGAATTAAAACCACCAAAAGCAAAATGATTGGTCAGAAAAGAACACTGCACACTCTACACTGCCATGTGAACATTTTTCAGGAGGTGTTTCCTGGCTGAACCCTGAGTTGGGGTGGATTTGTTCTCACCTTTAGTTAGAGAAGGGAAGGGGCAGGACACCTCTGAGGTGTGATGGAGTGTAGGTGCCATACTGGTTAGTGCTAACACACAGTAATGGCTCAAACAGTCCCCAAGGAATTGCACAACTCTCTTCATGGCTGATTGTCCTGTTGTCAGCCCCATTAGTAATAGTGATTATTCAGTGTGTTGTGTGTATTCCAGAGTCAACACACCTAATGAGTATCCTTTTAGCTGTGGGTAGCACTATAGATCTGAATTTTGTGGTTTAAAGTTAAAATTGTCCCAGATAATTAGCAGCAGAGGTGAGGGAAGTTAAACAAAAATGACACCAGCAAATGGATTTGCATCTGTAATATCTGTCACTCTGAGTTGTTCTTCTGTCATCATATATCCTCTTTATGCATGGCTGTGGAAACCATTATGAATATTGTCAAAAAAAGATAATGACACCTCCTTATCTTAAATGTTGTCTCCTGGGAATTTGAAGCACATTTTTTGTCTAGGCATGTTCCTGAAGAAGGATAGACTAATGTTTTTGGTATAGATATGGTAGGATGCACATACCATTGAATTTGCAGATGCTCCTGGAGCTGGAATGAGGGATAAAGTGAGACTAATGAAGTGTCTTTACCTGGTCTCATCTTAAGCCTATGGAATAAAAAAGGCTCAGTTGCTGGGAAAAACTATTCTAACATTTCTCAATTTGCGTGTATAAGCTATTTAGATGGTTGTTTTGCAACTTTGATCTTTTTTCAGGAAGAAACAAGCCCTTTACCTTTAAATATAAATTGCAGCAAAGAGCAATTCCTGAGCGAAGAGCAGCAGAGGATGTGAATTGCAGGGGCCACTTATGCAGGATACTGGGAAATAACGATCATGTGGAAAATGTACACAGTTTAATTAAGCACATTGATTAAATCAATATGACTCAAACAGCTTAGTGCTCCAATCAGCTTAATCTCATTATATGTAATTCAGGCCTCAATAATTGATTAATAATGCATTATAGTTTATGAATTATTGACTCCGAGTTATTATAACTGTGCCTGCTCCCCGTGTGGCAGCCAGTGTTGCATGTTAATTATGAAAGGCTCAAGCTCTCTTGAATAACTTTTTCAAACCTGGGGATGGCACATCTCCTGGTGAAACAGGGATCAAATTAGTTCAACACCTTATTGGAGTCAGTCCTCCCCAAAGGAAACTGTACTCCTTAAAGGGAGCTCTCATCTAATAATGTTGAAATAAGGAGGTAGAATGACCTGCTTTGATTGGTAATGATCTTTTCAGCAAGCAGAAGGGCTGCCTGTAGCAATTCATCTGGAGTGCTAACCTGGCATTGTGCTGGCTGGAAGCAGCTCACACCAGCAAGCACATCTGCTCCTCACTGTTGCTGCATGTGATCCTCCCTCCAGCACACATGCAAACAGCACAGCCACTGCTGATGGACCCTCAGGTCACATACATCTGCCAAATGGGGACCAGTCCACACCTCAGAACTGCCTGGGTGCTGACTGGTTTCTGTGGAAAGGTCTGATAGGCTTTTAGAATGACATTTCCACCGTGCTAATGTCATACAAGAAGAAACGTTGCTGCTGTTGATGATAATCTCAGGAGAGAAACCAAGAACTGAAGAGAGCCCGTCCTCCTTGGGTGGTCTCCCATTAGATGGCAATTCCACTGAATGGGAACAGAAGATGTTACCTCTGACAGACTGTTTTTGTAGATTTCTGGGTACTTAGTGTGGACCAAATTGCAATCTTATGCAGACAGTGTCCACCAGCATTACATTTCCTTCAAGTGTTCTATTTACAGATCTGTTCTGCTTTTTCCTTTCATCAGTTCTCTATCTCTTCTCTTTATTTGTGATTGCGGCTAAAAGTGAACAGATTTTACTGTGTATAGAAATTGATTGAGATTATTATAGAAAACTGGAGAAAAACATTTTTTCTTTATCCTTGCATCTGCAATAATGAGGTTTGTGTCTTTGTATTCTTTTGATTTGAAGATTTTCTCCTAATTTGCAGGGCTTCCAGGCAGAGGTGCTGATTTCTCTCTCACTTTGTACCAAACACTTTGTTTTTGGTGACAGGAAGAGTCAGCTGTTGTGAAAACTGTTATCCTGCTTTAATGCAGCAGTGAAGAAAGGCTGAATAAAATTGTCATGTGTTCTACAGTGCTATTACAGAATTGAGAATATGTTTTTTTCCACTTGAATAGACAGTTTCTCAAGCTTCTGAAGCCAAAGCAATGCTCTCCAGTTATGCAACACTGATGGTGTGTGCTGAAATTTTTCAAGATTGTCTTTCAATTTCAAACATCTCTTCTACTTTTTCTTTCTGATATCCCAGTCACAACAGCGTTGGCAGCTCTGTGCGAAAAGAGCAGACAAATTTCTGCAAAACTATGCTCCTGTTTGAGTATCCAGCCTGCTGCCATAAAGATGGAAGCTGGTGGAATGGAATATGAAATTTGTGAGACAGACACATGGTTGTCTGCAGGCTGAGGCCAGTATTTTTCATGATGTATCAAATGCTCTTTGATTCCCAGCGTTTGGTGGAGCTGAACTCTGCCAGCACAGCTTTGACACTGTGGTCAGCCTTCTGTGAGCTTGGCAAAATGCATATTAATATATTGAATTCCAGTAGTCAAGGCAGCAAGGAATGGACAGGAAATGCTGAAAAAGGATGCTAAAACTGGGCGTTGAAGCACAGACAATCACAGTGTTTTTAGCAAAGAGAGAAAGTAAATATTAGGGTAATCTCTCATTCTGTCCCATCCCTCTGCCTAATGCAGCATGATGGCAGAATAAGCACCTTAAATGAGATTATTTGTAGTGTTCTTCATTCAGCTGCCATGTTTAAAATAAAATTCCTTCTGAAATTTGGATATTTTTTCTAAGCTGTCTCTGCTTATGGGATAGAGCAGAAAATTCTGTAGCACTTTTTTCAGCGCTTGTTCAGCTGCCTTTCCTTCTTTGATTTATAATAGTCTTATTTCTGGCCCAAGAGACTTATAACCTTTGCATTCCTTTCTAGAGAAGATTAAAGGCAGAATTTTCTGGAACATAAGTTATCAATATCTTCTTGGTTGGTATGAACTTGGGCTAGAACATCAGGAGCTGGATTTGGTGATTGTTGTGGGTCCCTTCCAACCCAAGATATTCTATCATTGTCTCAGTAGTGCTTTAGGCTGGCAATGCTCCAGACTTCTAGAACATAGCAGCCTTTTCTGATACACTAATGAATTAAACATCTTGAAAAATCTAAATTAGCATATCTTAGTCATAATTATTTTATTTATTGATTGGTTTGTCAAGTGCCTCAGAAGGGTCTTCTCACAGGAGTGTGGTGCTTCTTGTATTTTTGTTACAAGGCATTGAAAATTATCAATGAAACTGGAAATGGTTTGGTTGTATGAGTTTCTTATATTGCTTTGGAAATTTATAGGCAGCCGCTTGGAATATGCCTGTCTTACAACACCCCAGGACCAGTTCTCATTGCAGTGGACCTGCAAGCTTGTATAGGAGTGCTAGGTTGCCCAAATTCTTGCCTTAACAGAAGGGGAAAAGAAATCATCTTCTCTCCCTTAGGCAGAAACAGTTTGGGAGAAACCTGCAGGTGTTGTGTTTGCAATGGCCAATCAAGGTATTGAAATACAGCCCAGCAGAGCCCCCAGGCAGCCCTTACTCCCTCGAATGGTGAACAAGCATTAAACTGATACTGGGTTTCTATTATCAATTTCAAATTACAAAACACCCCAGATCAGCGTGTTTCTGTGAGTGGCTCATTTCCCATGCCTGGCCATAAATCCTAGTCACATACAGTCCTGTGGGGCATGTGCTAAAAGGTCACTGTAGTACTGTGTAAGTCAGTCAGAGAAGCATTTGAATTGAGGTAAATCTCTCCTCGAAGTGGTAGAGATGGGCTGTGAGAGGGAGGACATAATTTTAGGGTCAGATTGTCACTGCAGATTGAGTATTGGTAGGAGCAATGTGCTTATTTTAAGGTGTGAGGAGTCAGTGGTTGTGTCTCAAGGTAAAAGCCAAGGTCAGGAAGGGGTTCCTTCATCTGGTCACAAAATTGCTCTGTTGGTCACGTGTCATATTACACAGGGTGTTTTTCACAAGTCAGAAGGTCTGGAGCACCTGCTGATGTATAAAGTGGATTGTCTTGAGGGCAGTTGGGTTTGCTCCTGGACACCTGTGTTAAAACAGTTGCTTCTGGTCAATAGTGCTGAAGGTGTGGATGGTGGAGCAGTCTGTGGGTCACTGTTGCTGCTTGAATTAAAAGGTCAGTAAGAAGTTCCTCAGTTTCAAGCCTTCTGTAAGGTAAGAAATTGGCATTTTGTAGCAGTAGAAATGACCAGTTGTTCTCCTTTCTGTTTGGTTGTACCTCCTCATTGATATCTGCTAGGCAAGCTGTGATCAGAGAGTTGTGAGCAGGACAGCTGGCAGGTTGGCCTTGTGGAAGAGTAATCTGTGGCTGGAAATCCCAGGGGGTGTAGCACATGTACCAGCTGCTGTCAGACCCACACAACCACTCCTGCCATCTCAGAGAGCAGTTTTTGTTTCTGGTTCAATATTTTTTTCTTTTCTGTTCCAGAAAAGCTGTGGTGATGCACAGATTGAGGTAGATACACATTGCTTTCTGATGCCTGACAATCTTGTGGGAGCAAACTATTTTGGATGGCAAGATTGGGCAGACTTTGCAAAAAGTGGGGTCTGCCACTCTTCTAGCAAACCATTGCTTTTAGTTTGGGAGCTCAGCTCGGGGACAGTTTGTCAAGTCTTGCACAGTTTGTGTTAAAGAACTGCTAGGCTGTGACAGAACCCAGAGTGTGTCCTGCTAACAGGGAACTCTGCTACTCTGAGGTAGAATTTTTGTGATCTTGTGATTCTTGAATTTCTCACTCCAACAATAGACTTCAGCTTGCACAGGCAAACTCTTCCTCAACACCCAGAACTAACAGACTGTGGGGAAACAGTGTGGGTGGCGTTGTAACTTTCATGTTGCTTTCACCTTTATCCTTCTAAACCAGGAACTTTCTTGGTGCTTTTAAATCTTGGCTGACTGGTTTGGAGAGACTGCCTACTGCATCTGACTTGAAAATAGAAAAGTCATTCAGCTGATACCTCAAGGCTTTGAAAACTTTCTGGAAAACAACAATCTAATTTCTGGATTTAATGTTCCAAGCTATGCATTTTTGTCTGATAAAGGCTGACCTAGCTAGTCATGTATTACAAATGCCTGGAGTTGTTTGGATTGTATGGAACAGCTTTAGTGCATGTTTGCCAGAGCTTCAAGCAGATAGTTTGTTCAGCTACTCTGCCCACATCCATGTAAGGGGCTCTACAGTCTTGTGAAATGTAGCAAACACTATTTCTATGTGCTGATCTTAATCAAATGCAATTTCTATGTGCTGATCCTAATATTAATCTATCCAAGAGCATTGCTGAGCGAGGAGGCATATTTGCAATACATGTTATGCGTTTGTTTTTCTCCTGGTTTTGTACCTGGAATTCTGAACACCTGCTATTTCTAATTCCCACCTGTAAGTTGATTTTGCTGGGAGGGTCTGTGCGGATTTCTGCCTGACCTGTTTAACTGAGTTTAATTTCTGTAATTGGAGAATGAGATCCATTCCTGTGTGACTGATGCAGCCAATCTCATCCCAGTAAAATAAGCCAGCAATATGTTGAAAGTAGTAGTTTGCAGACGCCACAGGCTGATACTACTTGTTGCCTATAACTGACAGATTGTCGAAACAAGTATTTGTGATTAATGGCCTGCAATTATACAGAAATACTAAAATGAAACGGGACTAAAAATACCCCATAATGATTTTTAAAAGGCCATTCTGTTAATGAGGGGATTTGTCCATCTCTACATCAAAAAGAAATGTGTTAGCTCTCTGAGCTTGCCCACCTGTTTCTAATGCAGAAATAGAAATAAAAACCAAGCAGAGACAGCTGCTCTGCTCAGACTGCAAATGTGCTGATAAGATCAACGAGTTGACAAGTGACATGGTAGATACTGCAAAGTGCACCAGTGTTCCAGACAGCTAAACTTGGACTTCTGTATCATTTCAGGGCATTTATTATGTAGCTGTAACACTTGGAAAATTATATCTATCAAATCACCAATGCACTTAGAATTTAATTTGCTCTATCAATTGCAATTGTCTTGCTACTTAGCTGTGGGGGGGAAAGAAAGTAATTTTCCTTGCCACTTGGCAATTCTTTTTAAAAGCTTTTGCTATTTTTTTTCCATTGAATTTGTTTAACAAACTCTTTTGAAAATATTTCTGGCTTAGCCTGGGTGCTTTGAAATAAAGAGATTAAATTACATATGTTGAAATTTTTATTAAAACGTGATGTGGCCAGAGGTGATGAGTAAAGGAAGAAGTCAGAATGGGGTTGGAGTTATGTCTTGGCCCACAGATAAGGAAGGACTTGTGGACAACTTAGAGACTTTCTTTTTTTTTTTTTTATTTATTTTATTTTTAAAGAAAACCACAGAGACCTACTACAACATTCTGTTTTATTTCCTCATTCTTCCTTATCACTTTCATATCATCTTTTGCTTTTTCCTCTAGTCTGAAAATGTGACATGCTAGTGATGGATAAAGGAATACCATAGCACTCTGCGAATGCATGTGTGCTTGATAATTTTGGGAAGGATGGGTGGGTTCCAGAATGAAAATGACAACTGATCTTGATATAAGACAAATAACATGACTGAGAGAGGGCTCTACTGATTATGTATGAGTGCACAATTCAATTCATTTTCATAGCTAATGAAAAGAGGAGGAAGTGATTTGAAGTAATGGATTATGTGGAAAATCACTTCTAGGGTCAATGTAGATGGCACAGAATTCTTTGACTGGAGCTTGGGAAACAGCTGTTGAGCTTCCAGCTCTGACTGAATTGTATTTTATCCTTGGGCAACTTGATTTGTCTGTAAATCCTTAACTTCATAACTTGGAACACACTTGAAACATGTAATCTTCAGTCTATGAAGTGCTTCAAGAGAAGATGAGTGAGATGGAATTTATTATCACTGGCATCTCTGACTTTGACAGGTCTCCCAGAGGATGTTTAGGTCCCATGGCGAGCACCTAACAGAAGGCTGTAACTAGTGATTGAAGTAGAGATGAAGAAAACAGGTAGATGGATGGGAGGGCAGAAAGTCCTTAAATTCCTTGCTGATCAGGCTGTGCCTGCTGGAAATAAAAATGCAGAGAGGCTTTTATTGTAAAAATTATGCTGTAGTGGATAATGCAGCGGAAACTATCTCTGGCTTAACTTTTTTCTTTTGTGCTTGCTGTGCTGGGGGAATTTCTGAAAAATTTCTGAAAAAGAATTATTTTTTTTAAATTTATTTCCTTCCTACCCCTGTAGCTATGTGCAAAAGGTGCAGCCAGAGCTGAGATCATTCCTTTCCCGTCCTGAGTAGTAATGGACAGTGTAGGCTGCAACAAGATTAGTGTCTCTAGTGTCTTGTCTGCTTTGTCACTTCACAGTGTTGCAGGTCACCCTCACACAGCCTGAGAATTGTCATTGTGTGGAGTAGGGAAGTGTATTTAGCAGAACAGGCATCGAAGGCTTTTTAAGCTCAGTCCTGTAAATCCTGGCCTCTGGCAGCCCAAGCTGTTTAACTGTGTTTTATGAATCAGGTCATATCGTGTCTGCCACAGCTTCCAGATGCCAAGCTCCTTCTGTGACAGTTCTGTCAAGTATTTTGAAAGGGCACAAAAACAACAGCTAGAGGGTCACCATGAGGCACAACTCAGCCCATGGGAATTGAGCTCCAAAAAGAGCTACTGGCCAGAGGCTGAAGGAGTAAGCAAGAGACAGATGAAGGGCTCTGGGCCTGTCAGTGGCTGTGGTGTCCCCACTATCCCTATTCTCCCCATTTTTAGCCATTATCAACTATGAATGACCAAAAATGAGGTGCTTATCGTCCCTGTGCTGGCAAAGGTGATGGCCCTGCCAGGTATGGAGAATGCCTGTCAATAGACTTGAAATGGCACATCAGTGATGACATTCTCCTTCATTTCATATCCTAGATCATACCCTTTAAATCAGAATGCTCCCAGAATCCTCCTCCTAGCTTTTCAAAAGTCTCTCCCACCAGCTGGGGCATCACTTGCCACACAGACACCATGACCTTGTTTGCCAGCCTATCAACATATAATGTGAAATTAGGCTTAGCCCTGATAAAATTTCTGTTTGTACAAAGGGTAGTGCTCCCTGTGAGGCCATATAACCTGCCTCAAATGTAATTTAATAGGCAGAAATCAAATCAAATATATCAAATTAAAACATGCAGGTAATGCATGCAAACCCTAAAATGAATTTGGATTATAAACAGGCAGTGAGACTGAATGGTTGGTTTCTTCATCCATGAGGGAAGCACCCTAAGTAACACAGAGGGAAGAAATAATTTTGAGAGTTGATGGGAGTGTTAGGTGGCAGGTGAAGGTTATTTTTTGATGTAAGGCATTTTTCATTAGCTGCATATTCCTGCAGTTAGAAAACATCAGTTAGAAGTCTCTTCATATTTTGAAAACAAGGTATTAACATAAGAAGCTTGGTTAGATACAGCAGGAAGATAAATCATCTTTGCAATGCTAGCCATTAGCCTGTCACGACCATGATTTACAGGGATTTTCTTCTATATAAATGAGTGTTTCTTTTAAAAGCACTCAGAGTTTACAGAGCAGGAGATGAAAGTGGCAGTGAATGCTTCGGAATATAATGGTTTTGATAGGAGTGTTTCTTATGGCACGTTAAGAGAGGAGATCCTGCTGTGGGTTGTACAGGCTGTATAGAGTGAATAAGCTACAGTGGAAGGATTCTGGGGCAGGATCAGCTGGAAAAGTTCAAAGTTCTGCTGTGGAACTGTTGGGGTGAAAGTGCAGGAAGGCACTGGGATTGAGGAAACATCACAGTATCAGCTTTATGAAGTCAGTCTGTGTACTACACATCAGAAATTCAAACTGATGAGGAGCCATCAATTGTGCTGTTAAATTATTTGCCTAAAAGAACCTTCTGGTGAATGCTTTTTAAATAAATTTAATATCACTTAGAAAACTATGAAGAACTAAAAGCTCCCAATTTTGCAGTGATACATGGAGTGCTGAGGAAGGACATTCACATGTTCCACTTCTGTTTTTTCTGGGGCTGCCAAGGCTGTTCTGCAGCCTGACTCCTTTATTCACGAGAGCCTTTTTCTGTGCTTTGTAACAACTTGTGGGGATAAAAAGAACATTTTTTCCTCACCCTAGTCTTCCTACTATCTTACTTCCTCGAACATCAGATGACTCTTCCTAACTTGACACTCTGCTCCCTGCTGTGATTGATGCAGGAGGACATCATCCATTAGACATCATTTTGCTGGCACCTGAAGGGAAGAACTTACTGACCTGAGACAGGGACTGCTTAGTGTGTCTTTCCACAGACTGTTTGAAATTTCTGCATGTTATCTGCTTTATGCAGTAGCAAATTTTGTTGCACCTAGTTTTGTCAAGTGCTCTGGGACTCAGATTGTGCTATATCAGCCTGATTCCTTCTTCCTCTTTAGGATATCTCAGTAGTAGAACTGCTTGACAAAAATACAGTATGAACTTAGTTGGGAACTTCAGGGCTCATCTCTGCTATTTCTCTTGGAAAACTTATGTTCTGCTTATGGTCTGTCACACAGCATGTCGTGCAGTCGAGGAGATGAAATGTGCTGCTGCTTATGTCATGATACAAGATCATTGGGCCAGCATCAGTTTTGCTCTCTTGATGATCTGATTGAAAGGTCTTTTATGTTGACCCCTGTTTTGTGTTCTTTTTCTCAGGTAATTGGGGAGTTCATCTAAGAGCTTACCACAAAGACAAGATTCATTATTCAAAATTTGGAGAGTTTTACCTCATTGTTTGGGGAAAGGAAGAATTTCCTTTGGGATCAGCTCTGGACAGTGCAGTTCCAAAATTTAGGATAGACAGCAATGATGTAAAAGTCAATTTAGTGATGCCACAAATGAGGTCAACCTGTAGAAGGTCCTTTACTGTGAAGCAGTTGACATAGTGAAGTGTTAGAAGTTTTTTTGTAGACTTTCTGTTTATTTCCTTTTTTCTCTGTGTTTTTTTTATATGCAAGAAAACACACAATTTAAAATTCCCATAGATTGCTTACTCCAGGAGAAATACAGAATAATATTTTTAAAAAACATTCCCTGCTTGACTGATTCTGGAGCAATGAGTGATAAATATCAAATCAAGTGAAGACCAAAAATTTAATTTTTACCATCAGAGGCAATCTGTGATGCTTTTTATCTTGACAAAAATTGATATTTTATCCCTTTGACAATGAGAGGCTGTGATTGTACTTTCTTTTAATATATTTTACTACTTTCAAGTCATTCCCTGAGGAAGACTTCAAGTCAGGGAGAGATGGATCTGTGCCACTTAAAAGCACAACACATATTTAAGAATAAACATTACTTTATGCTGTAGGTGGTAATAGGTGGGTTTAAAATATGTTCTGCATAAAGAGTAAGGAGATTTCTTTTAATAAACTATAGAGTTTGTCTTCTGTAGAGCAGAACAGCTTGAAGTACTACACAACTTAAACTTGTGTTAAACTGTGAAACTTGGCTGTTATTCCCAGCAGTGAAAGAAACACTGGAGGTGCTCCATTTCTCATGCCCATTTTAAGGCTCACAGGCCTCATTGCAAGTTCTGAATTCATCTCAGAGTGGACAGAATATTGAGATCTTCACCAAACTTTTTTATCATTCCTTTCGTGCCTGGATTTCCCAGAAGGAGAATTTAGCAAAATTTGGGCTTCTTAACTGGATCCACTGAAGTTAGCAAAGAAAACAAATTCCTGTTGGGTCATTTCTGTCCCCAGCCACTGCAAGATTATTGTGTACAAAACAACTTCTTGTGCTCTGGGCAATGTGGTTTTAATGTTAACTTCCACCTCTCCACAGGGGAGAGGTTTTAGTGCAGCTCACCTATATTCAATCTAAATGTTCCTTTGTGGAGTTTCATCCCATTAACCCCAGATTCACCCAGGTTTGGCACTCTGAGCAATTCCTCTTGCACTGAGCCTGCTCTGGGAGCTGTGGCAGTGAAGAGCACAGGGTGTTGTACTGGGGGTAAAGGCTGTGTCCCCCACAGGCAGGAGGTGGGGATTGGGGCATTTCTCACTCTGTGAAAGCCATTTATTCCTGGAGTGTGTTCTGGGGGCGTCCCCTCTGCCAGCAGCTCCTGCTCCAGCCTGTCCATCTGCTGCCCTTAAATTCTGCACAGAAGCTATTAGTGCCATCCACAGAGCAGGGGACATGGCCAGAGGGCAACTCATGCCTCAGAGTTCACAGCTCAGTGATGCTCTGCCCTGTAGGTGCAAAGGCAGCTTGATCCCTTTAGGGATCAGATACTCAGAAGCCTCTCTGGCAGAGGATCTAACCAGAAAGTGCAGTTGTTGCTCTCACAGTGTTGAAATGTGCCTTGCACATGAGAAAGATGAGCTGTGAGTGAGCAGTGGGTGTGTAGAATGAAATGTAAAAGCAAGGGGTGAAAATATTGCTGGTTTGGAGCTGAAGCCTTATTAAAGTCCTGTCTGTCCTGTTTGGGCAAATTCTTTCTAAAGTATCGTATGTCACCAAAATCCCATTAAACTGTCACATAAATTATCAGGGTTTCCTTTTTCCATCACTGTGGATTACCCAGGGAGATATTTTTATGACAATGGAAGCTTTTTCAGTCTGCTCCTCCTGCCTGATTTCATTTCAGATGAAATCCTTCTCTCGGAAAAGAGCCCATGGATTTTATAGTTCTATGGATCTCTGCACTCTGCCTGTGACAGCAGCCGTCCTTCAGGTCTCTGTGTACTCATCTCCTGCCTGCACCTTCTTTTAGGCATGGGACAGTTTAGAAATGTTCTGATTCTTCTCTCAGTTCAGCTTTTTTGTCTTTGTGCAAAAACCCCAGAAGGTGAAAGTCACATAAATGCCTAACTTGAAAATTACAGTTTTTTACTACTTGCCAGGTCTCAGAAGCCTTGCATCTCTGCAAGACAGTCTACATTTCTCCCATGCTGACTGAAAAACACATGGATTGATGGCCTGGCCATGGCAGTACAAAATACTTGAGTATCTGAAATTGCCTGCTGCCACAGAACAAATTAAAGCCATAATGTGTGTGTTATAGAAGCAGGGGATGATAGATCTTTGCCTGCCTTCTGACAGATAATCTGGAGCTCCCTACATCAGCTACCTAGATCATGTGTTGGAGCTGATCTTAGTGGTTGCTGCTCACACCTTTTAAGGGATATATAAGCAGAAGCTGAGAAATAATAATCCTAAGGGTGATAGAGAGGATTTGGAAGATCATTACTAATGAGAGAAATCCCAGAAATTATATTACTCCAATTTTGAAGTGGCAAGACTGTCACTAAATGAGCAGGTAAGACAGAATTTTCTATAAATAATTCTGTTCTGTATGTGGGAAGAAGCCCTAATGATGTCAAAATATGATGATGAAATATTTCTGAAATATTTTATGAAATATTTCTGATTAGCCACTAATTAGTGGCTAATGGTTAACATGGCTTAAAATGGCTAACATTAAGTAGCAAGCAGACACCTTGCATCAAAGAGAGCACAGGAGGTGGCAGAGTTGCTTTGTCGATTGGAATAGTAATTCCAGCAGCCCTCAGAACAGAGAGCTGGTTCCAGAGGAATAAGGGGAATCATGGACCAAGTTTCTAAAGGAGCTATCATGACTTATGTGGCTATAGGCTCCTGCTGGCACTGATTTGGGTACTGCAGTGGAGATTCTTGGCACAGGACTTCATGAACAAGGACCCATCAGGAGGGAGGGCCAACGTTCAGGCACAGCAGTGAGGGCAGTCAGGTCCCCACAGGTTGGCTTAGCTGGTAGTAAGTAGTGTTTCTTTTCATGCAGCCCAGTCCCACTGGGCAGTGAGGACAGGTGATTGCAATCTCTTTATAGCAGCCTTTTGCAATTTAAAGGTTATTTCTCCTTCCTCTCTGTTTACCTTTTCTTTCTGTGCCTGAAACCCCTTTTCTTCAATTTTTCAGCCTGAGACTCCTAAACATTTTGTGATTTTCAATGACCTCTTCAGTTTTCATCAGTTTTTATAACCTGTGGTGGGCAGCAGTGGGCACAGCACTGCAGCTATTTGGTTTTGCTCACCGGGTTGAGCAGAGGGAAGTAACAGAGTGTTCCTTGCCTCGGCTGTGACGTTGCCTGGTGTGGGTCTCAGGAGAGCTGCCGTTTTTGCAACTGCTTTACATCACTATCTCATCTGCTGTAATCCCCTGGTCCTTCCTAGCAGTGCTTTTTCCTAGCCAGCTGTCCCCATCTTGTCCCCATGCCCTTGGAATGTGGCTGAGGGGAACAGAGATGGATGGCAGCAGTGAGCACAGCTGTGGGAGCTGCACCCAGGCAGAGGAATTCCTCTGCTAGTGACAGCCCTACGAGAAGATAAATGCAGGTAACTTGCTTGACAGCAGATTAATAAGGTACCTGGATGGTTTCAGTTCTGAAGTCTGATGATATTTGAGCAGCTCACAGGGTGTGCAGTGGCACTGGATGTGCCAGTGAATGCTGAGTGGGTGTATCCAGGACTGGATGATGCACTGGTTGGAAATTTCTGCTAGACTAATGCAGGTGCACACCCTTGGGATGGGATGGGGATGTTAGTTATAATCTGAGGCAATTTGTAAAGGGTTATAGTAGCCTTTTCATGGGTGTACGTCCTGAAAATAAGATTCAGTTGTTCCCCAGCCTTCCCCAAGAAGAATGCTTTGATTTGAACCGAAATTAGTTCATGTGTGTTTCCTTTGCCTTCAGCGATACTGAAGGTTCTGCTAAACAATGATGGTGGTTCCTGCTGCTCTAAGAGCTTGGGATTTTGGAAACTTCCCCAAAGCAGGCTTGACAACTTGCTTACCAATTTCCTGGAGTTCAAACCTAGAGTTAGTGGGAGGTCAAGCAGAACTGAGGCTGAGCAGTCTGTACCCACATTCAGCTCCCTGATCATCTCTGATTCAGAGGTGAATGAATTCATAAAACATGTACTCAAAAGGAGGTTGCCAAGCAACTTGAGGCTGAAACTTTCCCATCAAGCTATGAAGGTAAAGAGCAGGCAGCCAAGATGATTTGTAATGTTCACTTCTTTGCCCTAGGTATCAGTAATAATACATATAATGCAGCAATATTTAAGAAAGGAATAGCTCATTGATAATTCTGGAAAACAACAGCTGTCCTGCTAGACTATTTTGCCTCTGTATTAAGATGTGTCTGCTTTTGGAGCATCTAGCCAAAACCAGGCACAGCAAGGAGACAGCAATCTGGGGTAGGGGGAGATAGGCAGGGATGAATTATTCTGTCTTAAGGCAACTTAAAAGTCTGACAACTGGTGGAAAAGTTTTAGGAGAGGAGAAAAGTATCTGAAACAGATTCTGCCTCAGATCTGGCTCACTGTTTTCTGTGATCTCAGTATTTGACCTTTTTACAAATATACTTTAATATATTAATTGTATATCACACCATATCCTCTCTTCTCTCTGGTTTTTCATAACTCTGCAGCCTTGGGCGTGTCAGATGTATCCAGGACATGATGCAGCTGTGACATGCATGGAAGAGCTATGTGATGGTGCTCCTGTTTACCCATCATTTACTCACAGAATAGCCTGTAGTGGGCACAGCTAATTAAGTTGGGAAGAAAAGTTTAGCTTTCTCGGTTTTTCTCTACTCTATCCTGGGGTAAACTTGGCCCTTTGACCTGTGTAATGCTCCTGGTAGTCATGCTGTACATAGACATAAAGGAGAAAAAGAGGCCTGTGTCTCAATTGCCCTGGGCTTGTGCAAAGGAAAGAGAAGCATGCAGAGGCACAGCCAGAAAATTTCAGCCCAAGACCCAGGTCTAGACTGAATTTTTCACATGCTGTGTATGTAATTCCCTTTGACTCCTTAAGAAATCCTAGCCCTGTGTCATTTCAATGTCCTGTCCCTTTACAAATGGCTGGCTCAAATCTCAGTTTGAAATAATTTAGAGCAGCAGCCCAGGTCAGGGCATCTGGAAGTGCTTTTCATTTCCTTTCTGTGCTCCCCTTGACGAGGGACACTGCTGTGTTAATGGGGTTTTGTTCTTTTCTTTCAGGCTTCTCATTCCCCAATTGATGTCACGATTAGTGACATCAAAGCCACCTCTTAGTGAACCTTGGTGATGACAGGACTAGAGAAGGACCCTTAGAGGCAGGAGATTAAGCAGCAAGTTAGCATGGACTGGAAGAACAAAGCTCTCATTTTCATGCATATATCCACAATCAAAAATGAGTGAAGAGAAGGAGAGATGGGAATTAGGTGATGCATTAGTAAAATTATCATTCAAAGGTTCTTTGCTTGAAGTTTCACAAGAGGAATCAGTGGTTCTTTAATCTCCCACCTTGGGTATTGTTGATGCCATGTTATATCCTGGGCATGTCGAAATGTAACACAGTGTAAGGAGACATGATTTGTTGGATAAGGCTTTATGTAGCACAAAAAGACTTCTCTACTTTCCCTTTTTATTATTTACATTCCCAGAGAAGGTTGTGTGCAGTGTGGGCTTTGCAGAGATAAATGGTTAACCTGAGCTTTCTGGCAGCTTCCTCAGAACTTGGAGAGGAGCTCCCTAAGTGGTGGCCTGAGGGTTCTGGGGACATAAGCACAGTTCTGGTCCTGGGAGGAGGTATATGAGAGAACCTGAGGTTGTGAGTCCTTAACAGAAGTTTATCAGGGCATGGGAAATTGTACCACAGGGCTCTAAAAGAGCAGAGAGAGAAGGGCAGCTGGGCACCAGTATAAACCAGTAAGCTGTACTGGGTAGTACTGGTCTGGTCTAGTCAGGACTGCAGTTATGGGGGTGCTGGAAGTCAGGAATGAAAGGAAAGCAGCTGAACTGAGTGTGCAGATCTCGACTGTGCTGTCAGTTGAGTGTGCAGCATGCCTGGCCAGTGCTCTGTCTACTCCCTTCATGAGCTCTGTTAATAGCAGTCAGCACAATAATTCCAAAGTAACTGGATATGCTGTAAAACATAGGTTTGGGCCACTCCTGCTGTTTTCCAGGTGTTTCAAGAGTAGCAAGTTTTATGGCCATGTCATCAGCTCTTTGCTCTATTTGCTGCATCATTAGTTTTCAGGCTGGGAGCACTCTGGGGGAGCAGCATTTGGATGTGGGATTTGGCTGTGATGGCTCCTGTGAAGGGAGCAGACAGTTAACAAGCTCTGTGGTTTCCTTGCTTGTACAAACCTTCCTTATGACTCTCCTGTGGGTGGGATGTCAGAGCTGTGGATGTGCTTGGCAGAAGGGGATCTTTCAAAGGAAAGTTTCACTGGAATAGAGAGATTTCCTTGGCTGGACCTGCAGACAATGGGGCCCTCCTGTTGTCACCCACAGGAGAACAATGTAGGTGATCTCTGTTCTTTCCCTGCCCTCATATTTCCCAGGTTTAAGATCTGGAGACTCCAGGAGCTTTTCCAAAACTGAGTCTAAGTAAGACAAGCTTGACTTTGATGAGCCTTGAGAGAAACAGCAGAATTCAGGTCTCTGCCAGCCCCATGCTATTGCAATTAGCAGAATTATGGCAAATTGTTCTGGGTTTCTGACATGAAAAAGCTGTTGATTAAAGGTTTTTTTTTATTATTATTTTTCTTATTTTGAATGAGGAATGAACCTCTCAATCGAGATGCTGAGCTCTGTACCAATATCCAGAAGAGGTAAGAGTTGTTAAAGCTGCATTCATCAATTGCAAAAGAGAGCACATTTTATTTTGCTCTGTGCTATTTACAGCTGTTGTCCATTAGAAGTCCTCAGGAGCCTCATTCCCAGCTATAACTGCACAGCCCCATAAGTTTAGCTCAGCAATGAGCCTGCAAAACAGCACTAAATCATGGTGATGGGACAAAGGAGAAAATGTTTGGAAATGGCAAAATGCAGCTGATGTCTTTGTGAAATCTGGTTTTTTGTTTGTTGCTATTGTAAGGCATTACTAAGGTAGATGGTAATGTACAATTAGCTGGAGAAGAATAGGACTAGTGTACTCTAATTCTGGGGGAAAAAAATCAGAAAGGCTGGTTCTGCAGGAGCTAAAGGAGTCTTTTGCAGTCCATAAGTGTCTAAGGCACTTATGAGTACACACTGATGAAAATGCACCAACCCTTCCAGTATGGTGAGGTGTAAGAATGGTAAAAGCCTCATATGGGATTATTGAGAAACAGAGTCCCAGTTGCTTTACTGGACCAGAGCATGATTGCTCTGTATGAGCTCTTTGAGCTGGGAGTGCAGTTCTAGTGCCCACCAACTGCTTAAGAGGGAAGTGTGAATGTGGGATTATTTCCAAATCTGAGTGTGTCCCTGTGTGATGTAACTAAATTATGCTGTAAAGTACATACTGAGCAGAACTGTGCAGAATATACAGTTAAGGAGAGAAATTAATGCTTATTCCTTGTTTGAATGTGAAATGAGAAATTTCACCTGTATTCCCAGTTTTGACATAGCCTTTTCTTGGTCAGACAAACACCTAAACAGCTCTTTATTACCATCTGTATTTTTGGGGATGGTGTTCTACCTCCCTGTTTTACTATGATGGATTCATGATTTGTAAAGCATTTGGAAACTGAAGGATGACTTTGGGAGGTAAGGACATAGGCATGTAAGGTGCTAATTCAGCATTTGTTTACAAGGGCACTCAGCTGATACCTTTGGCTTTGCATTCTGTCCTGTTGCCTCTCCCAGTCCTGTCAGCTGGGGGCCTTCAGTCCACGAAGGGAACAGAGGCTGAGCTCTGTTGCCTGATTGAGTGGGACAAACCTGCCCTGGCATGGCTGTGATGCCCTGACAGATAAAGCTTTCACTGAGGTAAATCTGTCAGGTTGACTTGTGGTAGTGAATGCTCACAAAAGGATCATTTTGAGACAGATAATTGCTTTCTCCTTTCCTTTTATTTTCTGTGCCTGCCAGGTGTCTCCTTCTGCTTTCTCCTGTTTCCTTGGCCCATCCCTGAAGTGTGCTCAGCACAGATGGGATCTTCAAAGAATCTGCTGTCAAACTTGGTCTCTTCTAAGCATATGTATGCTGAGAGTTTTTGGAGGCTTGTAGCCAGACCAAATGTGTTTAGTGGCTTTTTCACAGGAACAGCAAATAACATATCTGATAACAAGGAAACTTTTGCTGTTAAATTGCAAGTCTGTTTTGAAATAGGTTCAGTGGAGATTATCAATGAACTGTTTAGTAAAAATGCAATTTACTCTTTTTTTTTTTTTAAAGCAACCCCCAAATCCCCTCTTCTACCTCAAATTGCCACAGCTTATGTTTCCCATGCATGAAAGTAGTACTACAAACAGATGAACTCTTCTAGTTGCAACTTCTGAAAATCAGCCTGAGTGAGCATCTATATTATATAAAACTGAAAAAGTCTTTTCACCAAAAGAAACAGCTTGCCTTAGCTATGTGCATTGTTATTTCTACCCTTTGTTGTGTTGTTATGAAATAATGGTTAGGGTTGAATACTCAACCTCTGCAGCTCTGGTGAACATTTAGTGCATTTTCTTTAATTGCATCAGTTTAGTTCAATTAATTATTATTTTGACCCTACAACACAAATTATTTCCAGAGATCTGTCAGCTTGCATGTCCTTGGAGCCCCTTATGGGTGGGCAAATCTCCTTAGATATTTAGGAAGTTCTGAATCGTTAATGGTGAAATACTGAAAGTGGAGCAGGACCTTATAAAATTAAATAATTTCTTGCTGCCTTTTAAGCCTTAATGAAATTTGATAGGATCAACTTTCAATAATTGCTAGAAAGTATGGTGAAGCTATTTGGAGAGGCAGCAAGGTGTGAGCAGCAACCTGCAACTGCAGAATGTTTTCTAATGTACATGTAAATGCTTGTAAATTATCACAGAATAAACAGAGAGATCAGGATGGAACAGGCTCTGTGTTGGTTCTGAGGACCAGATCTGTAATCAGTTTATAAATAGCACCTTGAGAAAATATCTGGAGTGTATAGGGGTGTGTTTTCCTTAGAAAACAAGGATTTTTTAGATAACAATTTGGATTGTTATCTGAATTCAAAAGGAGTAAAATCCACTTGCAAAGATCATATTCAGAGAAAAGCCCTGTTTAATTTGGGGGTGTTTCTGCTTTGTTTTGCAGGCAGCCGTCCCTACGTGTTTCTCACAGCCCGTGTCCACCCTGGTGAGAGCAACTCCAGCTGGGTGATGAAGGGGACCCTGGAGTTCCTGGTGAGCACTGATCCCATTGCTGAGCTCCTGAGGAAATGTTTCATCTTCAAGATTGTGCCCATGCTTAATCCTGATGGAGTCATCCATGGCAAGTGAGTTGTGACCTGTGCTTTTTCTGGGGTTTGTCTGTGTGCCCAGCAGGTCTCATCTGCAATGTTTGTGCTGGGAGAATTGCCTTTGCCCCATGTTTTATTAATCCTGTTATCAGTCCTGTGTAGAAAACACAAATCTGAGACATGGGCTGGTGTGCTGTCCTGCATGTGTCAGGTGCATGTGGTTCTGTAGTGTCTGTGGTCAGATCTCTCAATTCCCTGGAAGGAGTGTTAGAGGTGCTGGAGTAACAGGATCTTTACTGACAAATGGAGGTTTATTCATTCTGCTAAAGCAGCAGGGCAGACTACAGCTGTAAAGCAGATATGATTGAGAGAAACTGGCTGTAATTAATGCTTTGTATAACCTGGTGGGGGGAGGATGAATAAGGATTTCTTAAATTTTCACAGAAATATTTCTGTATAGTGAACCTTCCTCCTTCTCCCACCTTCTTTTCAATCTTCCTTCCCACATGTTTCCTAAGAGATGCTGAATCTGATCTTGGAAAATATTGATTTCTTTTTGCATTCTTTACCTTATACCCTCCCCATCCACCCACACTAACTCCCCTCTCCCTGTACATGACTGGAAAAGGTACAACTCTGTTCCTAATATGTTGAAATAAATATTGTTGTGTGAAACCTTGAAGTGGGCACTAAGCTAAGGTAGATTTGCACTTTGTTGGAAAACAAATCTCCTCCTCTCTGCAGACAGTGGAATTTGTTCACTTTGGATGTTCATGGAGTGGCAGTGAGTTAATAACTGTTGCCCAGTGCAAGGGCAGGACATCATGATCACATCCCACCAGTGGCTGCTGCCTTGACCTGGTGATGGGGTCTTGCAGGATTTGCAACAACTGTGTCCCCTGTCTTATTGCAGAGGAGCAACTGCTTCCCTTTTCTCACTTGATTCTTCGATCCTGTTGAGTCAAGGAGGCATTTCATTGAAAAGAACTTGATGAATTTTGTAAATTAATGAACCACTGAGTGGAGGTGGGAGCTGGGAAGTCTGTTTCAGATGAAGGAAGTTTATTGGAAGCCACATGGTTTCTTCAAAGCAGTGTGGTAACCATATAGCAGCTAGGTAGAGGAAATCCTGATTTTTCTTTTGGAGTATAGCCATGGACTATTCTTTATCTGTTTAAAAAACATCCTGTTCCCTCCTGCACCTGCCCTCCCCTAGCACAGGCTGAGTAAGCTTTGCTTTTCCAAGGTAAGGCAGGTGCTGGATTTTCTGTCTCTCTTTTGGTGCTCCCTCCCCTTTAATATTTCTCCGTCTGTTCCTTGTTTACTCAGGGGCTTTGTTCATTACCTCCTCAAACCTATCAGAGAAAAGCTTCAGTTTTTTTAAAATTACTGAAATAAAGAGATAGAAATGCCCACTAAAATCCCTTCTAGAACAGTTTTCCTCTGCACACTCTCAAAAACTGCAAAGGGAAAAAGGAGTGTGCTCCCACTTAACCTTTGGAACCTGGTGCCTTCTGTTTGGAAGGACGATCTTAAGAGGGGGAGAAGAAGCACATTTGTCTCTATACCCAAACACACCATTTGTATAAATGACCTTTTTCACTCTTGTATTAATGCTTACTCTCCTGAATGGACATGTTGTATTCTCTGGGCAATAAGAGGCAGAAAGGATCAGGGATAGGGAAAAAAGCTAATGGCTGGTCTAAGGAGTCGGTTTATGATGCAGAACTGCATCCTTGAGGACTAAATCTTGAGGTGATGTCACACAAAGCTGTACAACTGCAGACATCCCTCCTTCTCTTTATTGCTTCTCTGTGGTCAGGGGGTTGAAGGAGTTTAGTTCTAAATTGGTGCCATGCACTCTGCAAACACACTCCAAGGGCTCTCTTCAGACTGGTTAATCTATGATGTGTGTGTTTCTCTAAGAATAGCACAGAGATGTGAGCAGGCTGGGAAAGGAGTGGTTTTGAATTAATGGAATCTCTCTCTAGGAGAGAAGGGCTACAGGAGTTGTGTGCTGCTCTTTGACAGATGCTCTATGAGTCTGTCCCCACATTTTCTTCAGAAGTTCTGCACCTAAATTGTCACCACCTTGCCAAAAGTAGTTGGGTAGGCATATGTGGAAGGCAAGGCATACTTGGATACAAAAAGAGCATTTTGTAAATTGTGAAAGACTCAACCCTCCCATACACTGGCTGTGCTCTAAGATGCACATTGTAAAGTGGCAGGAGTGTGCACTGGTGCTTTCCTGAAGACCTAAGAGATGAAAAAGATGCAAGTTCTGTGAACGTCTATACTGGAATACTTGGTGGCTCTGGGACGTGCATATGAAGTGTGGGCTAAATTTCCTCAAGTGGAGCAGAAATTTTTACAGCTCATTGCTGCTTTGGTGCCTCAGGTGTTGCTTCTGTTGCCTTCCACTGAGAGGGCAGTGATGGATTTGAGAGCTTAGGGTACCAAATGTGGCTAGTGCCTGCACAGCACGAGATAAAATATGAGCTGCAGTATTTCTTAGCTCTCATTTCTGTGAATTGTTCCTCAGTGGAACAACAGAAATGGTGTCTGGCCCTGCACCACACACTTGTCTGAGTTCCCCTCTGCTGTGGGAAGTGCCCCAGTTTCATCCAAGGCCCTTTGTGCTGTGCTGATGTGACAGCCCATCCTTGGCTCTCCTTGTGTGATAAACATCCCCCTGCAGACAGCTGCACCCCAGGACTCTCCCTTCTGACAGCACTTCCAGTGCAGGATTGTTTATTCCTTCCTTTATCAGCCAGGGCTGCTGGGCCCCCTGAGTTATTAGCTCTATTCATTCATTGTCAGTGTTTCCTCCTTCGTAAATATGCCCCCATATGTCTCTGCTCCCGAGGAATATGCTTTCTTTTCTATTTACTGCTTTTCCCAGGCCCCCACCTCCTCATCTCTCTCTCCACCCAACGGCCCAATAACAGCCAAGGAGATAAATAAGCTCTATAACTCTTCCCAGCTATTATTTGTTGTTGTTGTTGTTGTTGTTGCCCTACATGGTAATATATATAATAACAAGGAAACAAATCTTATTACTAAAGTAATTACAATAAATAAAAAGCTGAGAGGGGAGATGAAGGAAGGGTCTGTCAGGGGAGTGATTGCAGTAGGATTTTTTAAAATTTAATTTACTCGAGATGTTCTCTGCCACTTTGCTGATACCCTGCTGAGGGGGGCTGTGACTAATTAGCAGCCAGCTGTTGTTTTAACACCCTCACCTAATTTATAGTGTGCCTGAGCCTCTAAAACAGGAGCCTGTGTGATATCATTGTCTATGGGACTCAGCACCAGCCTTGTGTCAGTAGTTGGCTTTATTGCTTGGTGCTTTTGTTTCTCAGAAGCAGTATAGCTGAAATTTTGGGTGCTTTGCTACAATTCCTTTTATCTTCAGCATATCCTATGTGCTTTCAGGAGTTTGACCCAGAGAGTGAACACAATTTGCTGCTCACTACTGCTTGTCCCAGTGTCCAGCCTAACAACGGACCAACACAACTGCAGCTTTTTGACTAACAAGTGTGGTGTGGGCAGGACCTTGGGTTTGTTTAAATTCTGGGGCCTCCTTGTCCTGTTGGCAGGTTTCTCATGGAAGTACCATATTGTTCTTGCTAATAGAATGGAGATTGTGATATCATCTGTCTTCTAAATGGTCGTGAAATCTAATTAGTTAATGGCCATATTAAAAACTGGAAGGATCCAAGGCATTGTTCCGTGTTTCATCAGTCTCCCAGTTGCCAATTGCCAAAGCATGTGCAGTCTTTGTAGGCTCTTAAACAGTAAAGGTGCCCAGTGAGTTGTGTGTGTGTCCCTGTGCTCTTTCCTGTACAATTTATGCTGGTGATGCAAGGTCACCTGGAAATTTTACTACAAAAAATCACTGGGTGTGGGCTCAGTGATGTTACTGCCTTGGACTATTAAACACTTCAGCTTCTAGCCTTGGGAATGATTTCACTTTGGATAGGTTCTACCTTGCATTTTCAAGTTAGCATGAGTATTAGATATGAACTGGTTGTTCCACAGGCTCAGAAAGGAATCCCTTTGTTCTGCATTCGTGTCTGTTTCCCTAAGTGATGATGTGAGTTTGTAATCAGATGTGTGCACTCCTTTGAAGACAGTTTCAGGAGCCAGGAGACTGGTGTACAAAGCTGGCTTTTAGTAAAGTTAATGAGATGATTGAATTATATTATAATTCTTGTTAGCTTGATTGTGTGTCATTATCCCTTTTGTTTGTTATTATGCTTATTTGAATCCCATTTGTGGGATATTATTCCCATCACAATTGTGCCCGTGCTGGGCTCTCTAGAGAGAAAGACAAGGAGCAGCTGGTGCCTTGTTAGGGGCTGGTGCATTAGTGCCACAGGCTGTGCAGTGGGATTGGTGGGGATGAACATGATTGGGATTGGTGGGGATGAAGAGGATGCTGGGCTGGGCAGTGGGATTGGTGGGGATGAAGAGGATGCTGGGCTGGGCAGTGGGATTGGTGGGGATGAACAGGATGCTGGGCTGGGCAGTGGATTTGGTGGGGATGAACATGATTGGGATTGGTGGGGTGAAAAGGATGCTGGGCTGGGCAGTGGGATTGGTGGGGATGAACATGATTGGGATTTGTGGGGATGAACAGGATGCTGGGCTGGGCAGTGGGTTTGGTAGGGATGAACATGATTGGGATTTGTGGGGATGAACAGGATGCTGGGCTGTTGGCTCCCATGCAGCCTGACCCTGCACTTCAGCCCTGCTTGCATGAGGCACGTCGTGGAGTTCTGAGCTTTGTAGTTGCAGCTCTTCTTCAGGATTACATCCTGGCACAGGGAAAGTATCCTGCTGCAATGACTTCCACAACCACCTGATGAGAGTTTGTGAAGGATACCTCAGTATCATCAATGCAGGAATTGGGAAAATGTGTTAAAAATCTTTATACCTTCTTAGGATTTCCAGGACATATATGCAAAGCCTGGTCCAGCTGGCTGCATAAGCAAATTTACACTGAGATGTAATTGCTGCTGAACTTGGGTGGTACCTGGTAGCTGATCATGGTAGACATCAAACACTGGTATCAAAGCTGAATATTTTGGAGTTGAGCTAATATCATAAGTAAAGAGGCTCTTTTGCACACCCATCTCAAGATCAAGTCTGTTTACCTGAGTTACAGCCTGTTGGAAGCTACAGATGCAGAGATGGAGTTGTTATTCATAGGATGGGAGAAGAGAAGTCCACAAAATGAAATTGTAAAAACTTCACTTTTATAGATGCAATGAAGAATGTCCAGTACTTTACTGCAATATCCACACTACCTGGAAAGCTGAAATTGCCTGGGAATGAAGGTTATTGTCTCTTGTAATATACCTTCATGTATTACCCTGTGTAATAAATCAGGCAGTATTTCTTTTGCCATGAAAACTGGACATCCCTGGAGTTCCAAGTGACATTTCTCATTTTATGTGGCTTTTTAGTCCTTTTAAGTATTAAAACACATAATTATTTTGTGAAATATGCACTGAAACTTTTGAAAGCTTATGAACAAAAAAATCAGGAGCTTAGATTTGCAAGTGTAAAGCTGATTTTCCATGAGTTTGCTTTTAAAAATTCTATGCTGGGTTAGCTTTGTGTTTTGACTAATGTTCTTTAACTTTTTTATTTATTTATGCATTTCTCTCTCACTTTTCCCCTTCCCTCTCTTTGGAATCTGTTATTTAAATGTAACATTAAAATCTCGTGAAGTACTGTGATAGGAGAGGGGATGTAAAATGACCCTGGGTTGGGGAAAAAGACTGGCAAGTGGAAATGGTGTTTGTAAAAAAGTGTTGAAGAGCCTTATCTACAAAAATAAGCTTCATTTGAGAGCTTATGTTTTCAAAATTGCTGTGCAAAAATGTACCTACAGAGGTCCAGCTGAAGTTGGATTGTTTACCTGTGCACATGGCTTGTGTGATTGCAATTGGGTAATTATGTGGGCAAAATTTGCTGCAGTGGTTTCAGCAAATTGCCATCCTAATTTTATAAACCCTGCTGAATGTCGTACAGAAGCATCAAGAAAATAAAAACCAGAAAATTGAGTCAATACTGCAACGAGAGGGTGAGAAACCAAAACCTTTTCTGCAGCCTAATGAGCAGCACTGCTGGGAGTCAGGAAAAAGGTGCAGAACAGTTTTAATGCTGCAAAGTAGCTCAGAGCCCTGAAGGGGTAGAAAAACTGAAGGGGTCTTGAAGTTCTATAGCTCAGGTTTGAGCTGAGGGGAGAAAATAAAGGAGGGGGTGACATTGGTAGGGAAAAGTGCTCCAGTCGTGGTGCAGCTTGGTTCTGTGCACACTGCACACCTCTGAAGTCAGTGTTTGAACACATCCTACCTCCATGAAACCATAACCTTGGTACGGACTCTCAGGTAACTGTGCTGGTGCTTTTCTGCATGGAAATAGGGGTGATTTATGATGTAAAATTCTTTGGAAATTATGCTATATTCAGAGTTGTGCAGAAGTGAGAAAATTTTCCATAGTGTTTTAGAACTGGCTTATTGAATTTCACCAGTGGATATGTCCTTATATAAAATTGTTACATGTCGCATTACATCCCAAGTAGGATCCTTCAGTGTCTGGGGAATCAGAACACAGAGGAGAAGTGGTAGTGAACAATGTAGTCTAGGTCCTAAATCATCTTTTTGATTGCTTTTGTTTGTCTGCCACAAACAGCAAAGACTTAAGGACTCATTTCAGTTGGAGAAGAGCTGATATATTCTACTCTGTGTGTATATATGTATATTTCATAGAATGCTGATAGAAAAAAAGGATTTGTGGTGAAATATACACACATAACAATCCATAATCAGGTTGGTATCTTCATGTAATGCTGTTTTCTTTTTCAGTTGGGAGGTTTTTTTTACCAGGCAGTAACAAGGTGTGAGGGCAAGAATTCTTTCCAGGTGCATCCCATGACAGCATCTCTAGTAGTTGTTTCCTTCTCTGTTTCACATGTTGCCCCATTTTTCTCCCCAAATACTCACAATTTCAGTTTCTGATGGAGAGGGAAGTACCAGTCCTCCCAGGGACAGGCTCTCATGGAGCACTGCCTAAAGCAGAAGTTTGGTTCTCAGTTCTAGCTCTGGTCTTTGGTGTCTTCTGCCAGCAGTAACAGGGCTGACATTAATGAAAACCTACTTCCTGAGGAACGTTTCCTGTATTCATTGTCTGTTAGATAACAAAAGGTCATTAGCATAAAAACAAAAGGCAAAGATTAAAAAAGTAATGATTTTTCTGTCTTCCCTCTAACAGTTATGGCACATAAGAGAGTGTAAAGTGCAAAGCAGCTGAACACTCATAAACTATTTTAATACCATTCAGAAATGAGAAGAACCAGGGAAAGAGGCTTTATGTAGCCACGTAGTTTATTGCTCTAATTAGTCACTTCTACAGTGCACTATCATGACTTGAAGTCCTTGCTCCAGTGACGTGAAAAAAAATTGGTGATCTCCCATCCAATTTTCTAATAGATCTTGGTCTATATAATTGAAATCTCTAGCACCTCGTTTGAGTAGCAGTGAATTCTGTGCTTTGATGGATACAGTGTTAGCCAAAGCAGGTCTAGATTACATCTGTGAGAGCAGAGAGGTGACACCAGGTCTGAATGCAAAGTAGGAGGAGCCGTGGGAGATTAAGACTAAACTATATTTCTCATGGATATTTTTAGATGACAAAAATACTATCTCTGGGGTTAGAATGAGAGATCTTTGGAAAGGCAGCTGACACTTTGTGGGTTGAACCATTTGCATGGAATAGCCAAACCAAAGTCTGCAGATTTACCTGTCAAGTGTCCTGCTGTAAACCCATGTAGAGGCTGAACGTGGCAATTCAAAGACAGTGGGAGAACAGTTGTTTTCCCCTCCAGAACATGCAAGTTACACAAAAGAGAGTTTGCTTTTGAACAACTTTGTTGTCTGGTCTTGTGCATATGCTGGATTTCAGCTGAAGAACAGCTCAGTGTTTGAAGTCACAGTAATTTCTGTCGCTTTCCCTGACTTGCAGGTGAGGGCACCCTTGAACTGTGCTACTTCTCTGTCTATCTTAAGACAGCTCTGAATGGGCTGTAATCCCATCCAGCATGCAGTCTGTTCAAAAATCAAATAGTGTCCATATCAATGGCTTTGAGCTTTCAGGCTCATAACAAAAATGCAGCTGGGAATGTAAATAAAAAGGAGAATATTAAGAAAAATACTCTTTTGCTGTAAACAGTAGAAGTACTTCAAATCAAGTGTATCTTTTCATTACACAATTTCTTATCAAAACAAAAACCCAGCTCAGGGCTGTTATTTATCACAGAATAACAGAACGTGCCAAGTTGGAAAGGACCCATAAGGACCATCAATTCCAGCATCTGGCCCTGCACAGGACACCCCAAGAGTCACAGCATGTGCCAGAGAGCATTGTCCAAATGCTTCTTGAGCTCTGTCAGGCTGGTGCCGTGACCACTTCCCTGGGGAGCCTGTTCTGGTGCCCAGCCACTCTCTGAGTGAAGAACTTTTTTCTAATATCTGACCCAAACCTGTGGCACTGACAGACCTGTAGTTTCTGGGGTCCTCCTTCTTGCTCTTCTTGAAAACTGGGACAACATTTCCAGTCTCCAGTCGTCTGGAACCTCTCTGGATTCCCAAGACTGCTCAAAAATCATTGAGAAGGGTTTTCCAATATCAGTAGCTCTAAGATGAAGCCCATCAGGCCTCATAGATTGTAGGGATCCAGCTGGAGCAGCAGGTCCCACACAATTTTGGAGTCCATGTGGAGTGGATCATTCTCTAATGAACTGGCTTTGACAGTGTTCCTTGCTCTCTCTCTGTTTTAACTGATGAGTGTCTGTTCTGACAGTGTGGACTCATGACAGAAGTTTATTTGTTATACTTTGGTCTCAGAGTGCCAGAACAAAGCACCTGCTTTACTTCCAGGCATTGCTTACTGTCCCCCTTTTGGACTTGGCTCCTTCAAAACTGATGGACCCATTGTTTTGTGAATGTTGTGGGTTTCTGGTTTCAGGCCATTGGGTAGAAATTGTGGCAACCAAGTCTGCAGCAGATGTTGCAAAGCACAGAAAATAAATCACTTAGGTGCAATCAACCCCCTTCTGTTTTGTGTTTTTTCCCTGAGTATTTTATTAATCTCTGAGAAACACATGTGGCAGCTCTGAAACCACAGTTTTGCATGCAGTCTCAGATGGGTTGGTCCCTAAAGAACACATATCTAATTCTCCACAAACTAGCAATGGTGCAGGTACAACTCTGTCATTGCTAATTCTTGCTTAAACCTCATGGAAACCAGAATAAGGAGTTAGCTTTGAGGTTTGCCAGAAACTCTGAGGTCCAAATGATACAGTATTCTATGCATGTGAATGCATATATAATGTTAATAGAAACCATTTTGATCCAGATTGCCAGGATTGAAAGGATGCAGTTGTGCTTGAAAAACAGATATGTGTGTGCATGCACAATTACTCAAGCTGGGGTTTAGGCATTTAAGTGGCCATTTGTGCTCTCATTTCCAATTATGATGTTCATCCTACGGGAATGGTTTTGTGCAAATCAGCAACACAAATATGCATATGTTTTAGTGTGTGCTACCCTAAAAACGTGTTGCATTACTTGCACATAAACTTGGATTGATTTATCTTCTTTTCCCTTTGAAATTTCTATTTTAATTTGAGGAATGTGAGCTGTGGTGGCTGAATGGCAGTTCTTCAGCAGCATGATTTCCTTTTCCAAATGGTTAACTCTTGTAATTGTTTCTGTAATGTAAGATAATATTTCCTGCTAACAGTTATTTAGGATACTGTCATGGCAAGCCATAATTCAGCCCCATTGCCTAGTGGCCCAAATAATGGCCAAGGCTTGCCCCTAGCTGAGTTATCATTCCTATGCTTTCTACTTTCCCTACATGCACATAAACAAGTCTGTCTTTATGCCAAACTCTGAAAGACAAAGGACAGCAGAAGCAATATTGTTGATTCAGAGCTCCATCCTGCAGCTTCAGGGAGAGAGCTGCCTGTAGGACTACAAAGGCCTTTAAAGGGTTTTTTAGTGACTCAGCTCATAGGATTTCTGGAGGCTCAATAGGCTCTTGTTTTTTCACATTTTTAATATATCTAAATAGAGCATTTACTGCAAATATTCAAGAGAGGATGATGTCCCATCTGACACAGAAATGGGAGGCAATTTGGGCTGAAGCTAAACTGCTCAAAGATCTTCAGCACACTGAAATTTGCACCAAAAATAGGAACTTTTGAATCATCCGACTTATGTCTAGTGGAAATACTGCTTTTAAAGAAGATTGTATGTAATATCCCTTCTGTGCTTCTTTAAGAAGGAGTAGATGTCAGGAAAAGACAGTGGCAATGTGAATGACACAGAAGGATGAGGTTTTGTCAGTAAACAGTTCCTGGGGAAAAAACTAAGTTCCTTCATACTAGTAACCCTATTAAGGGTTAGCATAATAAAAGTTCATTGATTAATTTTCAAGCTGTAGCTTGCCTGTGATCCTTTTGGAAAGGAACTAAATGAAATGGAAATATGTTAAGACTATATGACAGTGACCCAAGGAAGTGGGAAACCATATATTTTAAGTCACTTATTGTGATCCAAAATGACATCTTAATTCTTGGAGTTCAACACCATTCATGCTGGAGGAGTCTCTGAATCATTGGAAGTAAAATGCAAATTTATCTAACCTGGGAGATAGGTCTATGATTCATATAAGTTTGGGCCAGGAATGTTGTAAGCATTGTAAGGTGCTAAAAGAATGTGGAAAAGAAGGTTATAACTTAGGCTTTCCAAATGGTGATTCACAGGCAGGGTGAGTGGTAGGACAATTTGCCTGGCTAGATGTGGAGCTATGCTCAGTCATGGGTCCCTCAAGGACACTTGAACTAAAAATGAGCCTGTTCTGGACTCATCTGGAAGGTCTTAGATACCCTGATGGTGCTGGGGGTGCTCTGCAGAGACTGGGTATGAGCAGGGCAGGATGAGGGAGGCTTGTTAGAGCAAGCTGAGAAAAGGGATATTACCCTGTTGCAGGAATGTTTTGGGACTAGAAATGAAGAGTCATGGCCTTGACTATTTCACACTGGAGAGGGGAAGATAACTCTGGATGAGGCGTGAGTGCTGCAGGCAGCACAAACTCAATATTACACCTAATTAACTTGAGCCAGGCTACATCCCTTCAGGCTCATGGAAGAGTGTGGGTGGCTCATCCTTCCTTCCATTGCCATCTGTGGTAAAGCTCATGAGACTGCACAGAGACTTGGAGAGACTCTTGGTTTGTGTCAGCAGGACAGAGAGGAGCAGTGGCTCCAGCCTCCTCTTGTTTGTGTTCTCAAGAGTCCCCTGGGAGCTGACTTGCTGAAATCCTGCCCTGGCAGAGTAAGTTCTGATTAATTTAGGTAACCCAAAGCAGGAGCTGCTGGATAATCTCAAGAGGCTTTCCTGGAAGCCTTCAGTGCATTTTGTACCCTTCAAGGGGTGAAAGAGATGAGATAGGTGTCCATTAGGCTGCCAAGTTCAGGAGCTTATCTGCATTGCTTTAAGCTTGCTACATTCACATCAGCCCATTAGAGAACCTCTCAGCCCATTAAAGAACCTCTTTCCTTGAGTAGGAAGAAGGAAGAATTCTTACTAATTCCCCAATACCTATTGGTCATAGGCTGCCTTTTCTTTTTCCACTTCAAGATGTCATGTTGGATTCCTGATGGAATTAGAGATTTTTATCTTCCTTCCCTCTGCTAGACCTCTGACTTTTTCTGGTTTTTTTCCACACTGAAGACTTAATTTCTCACATATGCGAGACAGTGAAAATTAAACAAACAAGCTGGCAGATAGACAGAATGGTTCTTCATGTCTGGAAAGCTGCAATGAGCTGTGACTTAGGAATTACAGTGCTTCATATTCAAACTTTTCTTTTTGATGCATTGAGGTGGCACAGGAGCTGACAGTGACATATGGAGAAGGCCACCTTAGCAGGATTGAGGCTGTTATGTGATAAATGACATGGTATGTCAAAGGACTCCTGTTATCCATCATGCTGGCTTCCTCTCAACACACTCCCCAAAACGAGAGACAGCTACACAAACAGCTGGGGGAAGCTGTAGGTAGGGTCAGTGGTGTGCTCAAAAGAGAAAATAAGAAAACTGGAAGTGCATGTTCTCATGGGCATAGTAGCCTCTGAGTCCTGAGTTGAGAATTTTAATGTCTTTTTCTGTTGAAACTTCCAAAGTACCCCAGTTTTACATCTTTGTCAAGAATAAACCTGTTTCAAAAGTTGTCTCAAAAATCATGAAGACAAAAGGTTGTCTCAAAAAAGCCACCAAGCTTAGTTCTTAACATCTAAGCTTTCTCTAAAGAAATCCTGTTTTGCACCATGTTTTGGACTGGAAGCATGGTTCTGTCCCCTGATACATCCCCAGACTTTCTCTCTTTCCTCAGATTTCCTCTCTTTCTTCCTTTCACCTCTGTTTGGTAGTTTGAGTCTGAAATGCAGTGCAATGAAAGTCCTGATCTGTAATTTCCTACATGTATGAGACCTGGGAAACACAAGCAAAGTGGTACAAGTGCTGTTATAAAGGTAAGGGTGATAAAGAGTCTTGAGGGAGGGAGCAGGGCTTTGACTCTCAACACACCTGACATGGGAACATTGTCTGTAGGACACTTCATTCTTGTTTTGACCATTCAAGTTAAGCAGCAATGGGGCAAGCTTTCACAGCTCTGTCTCCCACTGTTGGAAAGTGTGTGACTTGATCTCAGACTTCTCCCTGTGTCACATTTAACCCAACAGTAGCTCTTTATTTTTTTAAAATCCATTTCAGATTGACACATGCACCAGTGGCTGTTCAGGAGGATGAAAGGATGTGGTGGCATAACAGGCACCTATCCATTTCAGCCTCCTCGAGTCCATCTCTCTTTTTTCATTAGCCATAATGGCTGTTTTTTCCTCTACATGATTAATGGACTCTCAATAGCTATGTAGTCTATAAACCTAGACAAGACAAGCAGTCTGTCTCTTTTGATCCCCGAACTCCTAAAAGCCTGAGTCTGACTCTGCTTAAATGGTGCTTATGTGCCCTCATGCATAGTAGTAATTGGTGCAAAAATATCAAATGTCACTACTTGGCATTTCATTCATAACAGTCACATTTAAAGTAAAGGCTTTAACTTGATGATTCACCAATGGCCAGTGTCAAATTATCTGGGATGGTCTTCATGTTACAAGTGTCAATCAACAAATTAATTAGTCTGGAGATAATTTAATCAGAGCCTATCAGTGAACTGGTTCAAGGAAATCCCCTTGCTTCCAGATTATTCCCAAGCCTGATTGTATATTAGATGAGAGCATAGCCTTGGGGAAAGGTGGCTACAGCTTCTTATGCCCCTTTGACAAATCCATTTCTGGGAGCATGGAATTCCCAGTCCCTCAGGTGCATCTGTTCTGCAGTTCAGTGCAGGACTTCAGGTTCTACAGTTCCTAGAAGCTAATTCCTGGAATGAAATTTGCTAAACACAAACCAACCCAAATGTATAGGTAAGTCAGGCCCCTGCAGCTCCCAGTGCTGCTGTGCTCCACTTCATTTGACAGTACAGATTTTCCTTCACAAACTCTTCATGTGACGAGACACTTATTTCAGCTGTTGACCCCTATCAATGACCCCTCACTGGGAGATCAGGTGTAGAGAACCAGGCTATTATCTGCCTTCCACTCACACATTTCTAATCAAAGCAGCCAATTTTGCTAACTCCTACAGCTGAAGTCACAGCGAGGCAGACCTGGCTGAGTACAGAGAAAAGAAGTGCTTGGAATGGCATAGCCAGGGATAAGAAATCCTAAGGATAAGGCTGAAAAAGAAAAGTTAAGCTGGGAGAAATTCTAAATTCCAGTTTCATTTAATATAAGAAGTCATAAGAAACAACAGAGTGAAGAAAAGCATCTCTAAACCCTCCATGCATCTCTCCACAATCCTTTAGCTCACTGCAGTAAGCTATGGTAGAATGTTGTTGTGTATTCTGCCTTCAGTGTGCAAGCTTAATAAAAATTGGTTAAAAAAACTCCCACAACAATTAAATAAAATCCAGAGCAGCTATGACAAGAAGATGCGTTTTCAGATATTATAAAGGTTAATGTTTGCTCCAGTTATGACACCTTTTGAGTCATTCTGTTCTGAATGTTGAATTCTCTCTGAACTCAGACAACCCTCCAAAGTGAGCCCTGTGCACTGCTTTCAGAAGAAGATCAAGGCCATGTGGCATCTCCTGCTTTGGTCTGCAAAATCTATAGCCCAGTCTATGAGCCATCACTTTTGTCATTACCTGTCATCAGAGGAATCTCGTTAAATAGGGCAGTAATCCTTGATGATGTGTCAAACGCTTGTGCTGTTCCCTCCCTTGGAGCACTAATTTTGGTTGATAACTCTTTCTTGCTTACCTTCCAACATGATGTAGAGTTGTCACCTTATTGTATTTGGATGTTTTAACTACATTTCAGTAACAGATAAATGAGGCCAGTATCTTGTAACCTGATGGAGCAATCTGTCAATATCTTACCGTCACAAATGATGGACTGGCATCTCAGGCTGGACAGTGAAACTCAGCCTTTGACTTTGATCTTCACTTTTTTCTGGTTTAAAGGTCCTGTAGGCTGTAATTGCTTTTTGGGACTGATAATGTTGTATTCTTAGCTCTGGATTGGAGAACAGCTGTTGTCTTCAGTTTCTTCATGTTTCACTGTCTGGTTTATAATTATAGTCTATAAAATGTGTTAGGATTTTTGGTAACAAGGAGTGTACTGAAGATTAGTTTCTTTCCAGTGTTTGCAGGAGACAGAGAAGGAAAAGCAACATTGTCAAATGATGAGAGTGTTGTTTTTCTCATCTTTCTGAGTTTTTGGTGGTTTGGCATTTTTTCCAGGATTCCAATCCGATGTTTGCCCAGTGCGATTTGGATTTGCAGCTTGAACTTTCAGCCAAAACCTCCACAGTGCAGAAGCTTATTAACCATGGGAGACTGGTATTAACATCATTTCCAGAGAAGGATCTGGTTTCTCATTTGTAATTCTGCTCTGTAAAGCTAATGGAAGATGCTCTAAGCAAAGTCCTGGGTCTCTGTGTGTAAACAAACCAATACTGAGAAACCCCCAGAGTACCAAGCTGTTTTTTCTTATGCTTTATACCTTTTCAGTTATGTGAAAAGAAATGTAAATATTTTGCTTGTTTTTCCTTGTTATCCCAGCATATGGTGTTTTTTCCCTTGCTTTACCCCCACAGGGAGTTAGATCCTAATTTCTTTTCAGTTCAGAATCTGTCTCTCTTTGTCTTACACTTTTGCCCTTTCCTTCTCTGTGAATGTCTCTCTCCCCACGCTGTTCTCCTTCTGGATTTTGTCTCCCAGTCTCCCACTTCTCATTTTTATTTATTTTTGCTTTGGTAATCCACTGGGATTTTTAAATTTCCTGTTTAGCATGATGTGGACCAAGAATCTTGGAAGCTCCATGTTCACTGCTTATCATTACTGGTAGGGACTGCTCAGAGAAGTGTTTGCTGCTGTTCCCTGGTAGCAGAGAGACTGCACATAGTTCATTTTTGTCAGATGAGTTCAGAGAAGGACATCGACCAGGGCAAGCTTGAGCAGCAGCCCATGGGACATCACATGAGGTTTTACAAGAACAAGTGCTGGTGGCTGAGAGGCTGGACATGACCCAGCCATGTGCTCTGGCAGCCCAGAAACCCAACCACATCCTGGGCTGCATCCAGAGGAGTGTAGGCAGCAGGACAAAAGGGAATGACTTCAAAGCAAAAAAAACCAAAGTTTAGATTAGATGTTAGGAAAAAATTCTGTATTTTGAGGGTGTTGATGTGCTGGAACACACTGTCTAGATAAAATGTGGATGCCCCATCCCTGGAAGTGTTCAAGGCCAGGTTGGAAGGGGCTTGGAGCAACCTGGGATAGTGGAAAGCGTCTCTGCCCATGGCAGCAGGGTGGAGCAAGATGACCTTGAAGGTCCCTTCCAACCCAAACCATTCTATGATCACAAAATGCTGTAGTTCAGAGAGGGCAGGTTCCACACAAATATAGGAAGGTTTCTCCAGCTGTTCTCAGGTAGAGAAATTATTACCTAGGTTTGGTATCCAAGATTCCAGGAGTTATTTAGGGTGCTCTGTGTTTTAGGAGCTGTAGTACTTGTTGAAAAAGGGTGTGCTTTATGTCAGCTATTGTCAGTTTACTCTGTTCTGATGGGTATTATGTCTTGTTTCCCTTTCTGGCCTCCCTCTGCTGCTCTGACAATATACCTCAGTCTGGGGAAACTCTGGCCTAGTAGGCCTCCTGAATTTTTAAAAGAATTCTTCCTTTTCGATTCATTAAGTAGCTTTGCTCCCTGTTGGCCTGTGCTATTACAATATTTCCCCCTATTACTTATGTAGATTGTTTTATATTAAATAAGAGAGAGTGTTATATGGTCTAATTAACAGCATTCAGAATCTTCAGTGTAGCTTAAACTTTCCTCAGATTTTGGAACAAGCTCAAATCCTAGGAAAAAGATTCCTGGCTTTATATCTTCCAAATCATAGCTTTCATTTCTATAGCAATACCCCTTAATACTGAGAAATAATAAGTGATGCTTGTAAATTCTCTGACTAACAGTTCAGTAATTATGATATTAATGACAAGTATGAAACAGGTGGTAGAGGGGAAGAATTACAAGAGAAGAGCAGCCATCAAACTTGAAAATGGCAGCAGATTTCTTTGTTTCTCCTTGAAATTCTTTTGGCCAAGTGAAAGGAAATTGTCTTTGATCACTTGTTTTAAAATTGTGTTAGTAATAATCCATTTATCTGTAATGTATATGGAAGGACCCCACGATTCCATGACTTACTGTAAACATCTCTGAGATTTCACTTTCTGTATCTGCATTTGTTGCCAATCATCCCAAATAATTAAAAAATACCTCAGCAGGTTAAGAAAGAATTTGAAATAATTTAAAAGCAACATTGTGGTTTTTATTTAGATAAAATTAACTGGTATATTGTTTTTTTAGTTTTGTGGTGTGAATAAAACCTTTGTCTGTGTAGAGCTGATTATAATGTAATATTCCTTTTGCTTCGAGTAGGGATTTGGGAAAGGAATTGTTTTTATAAACTGTCCTACCTGGAGGTGAAAAAATATAAGTGCCTAATAGGGAACAGGAATGAGTATTGTATATAATTCCTGGATTTAAAAAAAAATATTGTGTCAGACTTGCTAGTGGGACATTTAGAAGGAAGATCACCTTATTTATTCAAAATGATCTGTGACATATCTGCAGTGCATCTGGGTATAGAAAGGTCATGTACCAAATACATATATTGATGCCTCAATTCACTAAAGAGAAGGATTCACTTTTTTCCTCTCTTTATTTGTTTTGAGCAATGTTTTTCACCATTTGTAATTATTTCCCCCCTGCTACTTTGAAGTGCAATGAAGATGTTTATAGGCAACAGAAAGAAAACATCTTTTCTTCTTCACTATGCAATGTAATAGCAGATGAAAGGAAGATAAAAAAGCATAGTAAAGAATTGACAGGCATCACATGGCAGCCTGGTCGAAGAAGACAAAGCCTGACATTTGTAGTCATCATCAGATTAAGTAGGGGACACCAAGTGTCAATACTGGATTCTGAGCAGTCCATTCTAATGGTGATGGGATGGTATGGAAAAACTTTCTAAGTTTGCTGAGGTAATCTTATGTCCAGGAGCAGAAGGAATAAGAATTGTTATTACCTTCTTCTAAAGAGATTATTTTAATGTGCAGCATAATGCCCTGAATTCTAACAGAGATATCTTTGGCATTGGAATATGAGCCTCTGAATGTTCTGAAAATGCATATTTTGCTGGCTAGTCATACAAAATAGGAGAACAGTGGTTTGATTAATTTGCTTGTTTGAAGAAATGGTAAATAGCTTTCTAGATGGTCTTCTGAGTAACATTGTGTGAAGCATTTCTACAGCCTTTAGCTTGAAGGGCAAACAGGTCAACATAAGTGCCTTATGACTGGATCTTGTTTCCTTACACCCCACTGGAAATTCAAAATTGCTCTGCTGGTAACTGAAGAAAGTGTAACCCAGTTGTGCTGTCTAAATTGTCTAAATGTGTCTTTTCTTTTTCTTCTTTTTTTTTTTCTTTTGTTGTTTTTGTTTTGGTTTTGTTTGGGTTTTGTTTTCCCCTCCCTCTGTCTTAAGAACAAACTGTCTGCTTTGTGAACCAATCAGAAACTGGCTGTGGAACATCTGGCTTAAACATCTGCTGGCAGAGGAATGTAACAAGTAGCAAACACTGTGTGTTAGGATTGTGATGGCAAGGAAACCTTTCTTTTGGAAGCAGCAAAAGGAAGACATGTGCTGATGCTCTGTTGCCATTGCAACTCTTGCTAGGACCTGATGTTAGATGTGCACACACAATGTCTTGGAGAATATCTATTTACTGTGTAGGAAACCTGGACAGGTGTTCATTAAAAATGTAACCCACGATTTGGCCATAAAATGCAGGGCATGGCTTCCCCAAGTGTTGCAGAGCTATTTTCTGTGTGGACATTCTGGGCTGAGTTTGAAACACAGATATGTGATCAGGTTAATGGAGCAGCAAAGACATATTTGCAGTTGGAAGCAGACAGCTAAATAATAATAATAAATCAGTAAGTAAATAAATAAAATTCAAGCAGCTCTCTTTTCTGAATGCAATTAAGGAGCTGTGTCCATTCAATCAGCGTAGTCACTTTGCATTTGATGAAATCTTGAGAAGAGGATGTAAATAATACTTTGAGGACATAGTTGACTCAAATGTCCCTTTGTAATGATGGGAAACACGTTTTGGAATGATTTTCAACTTAGCTTACTGAACCAGAATACCCAAGGAAGTGATTCTTTCCTTCAAGGCTCTTGAGTTACTCTACACATATGAAAGTAAAAAATATATCCAGCCATTTGTCCTAAGCTTTATTCTTGACATTTCCCCTGCTTCAGGAGGATTTAATAACCTGTAAGAAAAGGGATTTTTCTGAGTTTATTCCTATTATTATTTTATTCAAGTGATATCTCCCAAACTGCTGCTGCAGCAAGATTACTTTAGCTTCTTAAGGGAGAGATTAGGTCAATAATAAAACATTGGGATCTTCGAGCCTCCACTCTCTTTAAAAGTTTTTTACCCTGGAGATTTTTTGTGGGATGCAAGTATAGTTTATAGCACAATTTGTGATGGATGCAAACTAATTTACCTTGGAACCTGTTCCAAAACATTGTCATTGCTTCAAATAACATCCCTGCTGAGATGGTAGATGTGAGTGGAAGTTGGCAAAGGGAAAAGCAAGAAGGAGGAGACCCCCTGAGGCATTCCAGGAGAAACAATGATGTAACTTGTCACTGAATTATGCGAGGAACTGTTAGGGAACTTGCTCTGGGCCATGACAAATCATCCCTGGGGGACCCATAGCATGAACAGAAGTAGCTGTGAAGGAAGACCATGAAAGGCCAAAGCTGTCGCTGTCTGCAAGGCTGAGTGGCTTTGGGCATTTCTCTTCCTGACCCTGTTAGATGAGGAAGACCTGGTGATTATTTGTCCTCTGGAGTAAGGCAAGAGCATGAGGATTTATTAGAGTAAACAGGGATCTTGGAATAAATGGTGACAGCAAATCAGTCTCCAACTACAGAATGATTCTGTTCCTTTCTGTAGGCCAACAGCAGAGATCTTTAAATTAGGTTAATTCCTGCTTGAACCTTTTCTGTTCCAAAGAGGAAATTTAAACTGCATATTGGAAAATCTCCCTAGCATAGTAAAAGAAAGAAATCACCTATTTCCTTTCAATGTCCATTAGCTGTTCTCTTTGACAGATTGAACAATCATTTGGGGAGGGAAGGATTGAACTCTGAGGTCTTTCTGCCAATTCAAGACAATGAGCTCTACCCAAGGAGTAGTGCCAGTAGCATAAGTTAGGACAGCCCTGTGGCATCCCTTCTCCTCCCCACTGCCAGGCCAAACATCCCCGTCTGGCAGTGCTGGGCCCAAGTCCTCCCATTCCAGCAGCTTTCTGGTGTCAGTGATAAACAGTCTGCTCGCAGGGATGGGACTGGCATTCCTTCCCACCTCTTGTAGGCAATGCTTCTCGTGCCGTGTGTGCCAGCACTGTGTCAGAGCAGGAAAACCCTTGCCAGAGGGAACTTCTCCTTGATGCTTTGCCGATTAGGCAGATAAAAGAGAAGATCTGTAAGAGGCAGGAAGGGAACTGGCAGCTCCTCAACTACCCTCATCTTTATCAACAAAAGACCTCCTGGCCTAGTTAATGTCTTTATGTTACTTAGACAACAGTTTATAGCAGAGCAGATCCTCTTCTTCTGGAGCTTTACACTTGGAACAAACTGAAAGAGAGGAGGTGTATTTGCAGAGGATGGTTGGTAGAGTATTTTTTGTCTTGCCTTTGATGTGACAGCTTTCAACATTTTGGGTACTGTTGGTTTTGTCTTTACACAAGAATGAAATTCCTGAGCAGCATTGGAAGCTTGAAATGAAACCCTGCAGTGGAGAGATGCGTGCTGTGTTGGTGTGTTGTTGCCCATGAGATCTATTTTGAATCTCAACACCTTTTTTTCTCTAAGTGTTGAATGGGCTTTTATTGGGGGATCCAGGAAGGGAAAGATGGGATATCCATATGTCACAGGCCAAACATAACTAAGCAATTGTTAGAGTAGATGTTAAGCATTAAATCCTTTTAATTTTGTTAGTGTCTTCTAGTGGTGCAATTATCTTAGATTTAGACCCACTGAATAAGAGCTTTACTTGTACCCTTTAGAGGCTGGACTCAGAAGAATTCACCAAAATGGATCATTTAGGGATAACGTGAATATTGAGGAAGGAATGAATTTGTGGGTTTGGATGTAAACTATCATCCTGTTAATTCATCCTTAGCATCTGTGAACAATTTGATGCAGTATTTATTTTTTCTTAAGAGCAATCATGCTGCAGAAGACACTCAGACGAATGTGAGGAAAGGGCACCATCCTAATCTTTAATCTTTGGAGAATGGCTCACAACTGGAGTCATGAGGATTTCTTTGTTGGTTTTTTTTTGTTTTTTTTTTTTTTTTGGCACTAGAGTGATTTTACTTTGAAATTCAGTGATTATGTTTTTGGCTGTTTGAAGACTTAGCACTCTCTTCATCACCCCTCCCTGTCTGATGGTATAAAACCCCATCCTGTGACTTCTCCCAGGGAAGTCGTATTCACCTGACAAAAGTGCTGGACTGGAACCACACCAAGCATTTTCAGCCCATTTCCACACCTGTGAAATGAGTGTTTTACTACTGTTTACACACAACTGCAGTTCCTGCCTTGCTGCTGGGGAGCAGCTGGGGCTGCTGGCAGGCCAGCTGCAGCCTGCCACGGCCACCGCTGGAGAGGAGCGCGTGGAGGGATGACAGAGGACCCAGCCCCACAGTCTCCTAATTGCAGCTGGGATTGTGCAGCTGTGGAGTCACACCATGAGAAATACATTCAAAGCTGCAATTCAGTGAGCATGCTTTTCAGGCCAACAAATTTGCCTTGTGAGCTGGAGAGAAATGAGCTCTATAGACCTAATTTTTTTTTCTTTTTCTTTTTTTTTTTTTATTTATTTTGTTCTTTTCCTGGTTGCAATCCCTTTTTGCTGTCTGTCACTGGTAATTTTCAGTGCTCGGGAATAGAGATAAGCATCCTTCATGGCATCCTTTGAGGACCACTAAGTAATTGCTTTTCAGGCTGTGAACAGCTTTAAAAAAAACCCCCTATGAATGTTTTGCTCTCTTTGAATCATCATTTTTCCATTTTTCTCAAATGTTTACTGTGCAATCCCAGGCAAGTCATTAAACTGTTTTGTAGTTACTTTAGACATCTATACAGTGATGGCAGTAATACCTTAAAGAAGCTTTTTGGGCTTAATTTAATGATTATATAATTGTTTGAAATGTCCCAGTGTCAGTCTGAAAGAGATGGTCCTATTGAAATGGAGATTTCGCACTGAAAGTACATTCACTGCACTCTGAGGGAGGATAGGGATGCTTAATTTTTTTTAAAGAGGTTAGATCTTTATTTTGGGCATTCAAAAATGGCAAAAATATGACTGGTTTGGTGTATTTTTTCACTCACTAGCAATTTTTTGTAATCAAACTTGCCAACTGCTCAGAAAAATCAACTTTTTGAAAAACTATTTATATTTTTCTCTGGTTATAAACTTTGTTATATCTTAACAAAAATTACAACTATTAAAATTATTAAAATTTGTCAATTGCAGTGCAAAAAAGCTCTAGATTTTTTTGCTCACATGAATATATATGAATCACTTCCATGCATTTGTTCCTATCAACTACATGGCTTTATTAATTACACAATGTTATTGGAATGAAGCTGGTCAAGAAGGGTAGAACAGTGGTCAAAGATTTAGCTAGATCCTTTCTCGTAGGCAGCAAGTGACTTCCCTTACTTATAAATATTCCAGAAATACAAGAGAAGCCAAAATAATTGGAAACCTTGTACAACCTTTATTCCACCTGATCAGAATGGCCTGCTTGAATTTGCACATTGATTTTTGCAGGGGATATTTCTGTGAGCTTATCTATATTGACTAAATGTTATGCAGCTGAGTCTTTATTCTCTCTTGGGTCTGAGTGGTAGAATTAGCTCAAAGAACGAGGAATGCTGAAATTAAAAAAGGAAAAACACTGTTGGGTGTAATCAGAATTATGCTAGAAAATTTGTTAAGCCTTTTGTTGTTATTTTAAGCAAGCACCTCTCTTGTTTCTCTTTCAACTCCATCTTGAAATTGAGCAAATTTTATTCCTCTGCTTTTTTAATGTGATTCTACTGAGAGAGACACTGTGGTTACATCTGCATGGAAAACAATATCTTGAAGTTTCCTACCAGTGACAGAATATTGTCTCTTCTGGCAGGGAATTTTGAAAACCTCTTGTTTCCAAGTTGGATCTTAGCACTGTTTTTCCTTAGAGGTAAATGTTGTGCTGCCCTGTAAATGCACTATATCAGTGCAATCATCCCCCTGTTGAGCCTAAATATGTATTAACAGTTAAAATGTGTTCAGCTCTTCTACGCAGATGCGCAAAATATTTTTTTCTCTATGAGGAGGTTAAAATTACTTTTCTTATATAGAGAAAAAACGTAGCCCTTGGTTGTTGATTTCTATAAAGATAAACAACGTGGGCCTATTCTTTGGTTGATATTTGAGTGTGCTGAGTTGGATCAGCCAGGAGATATAAATTGCTTTTAGTGACACTGTGTCAATATTTTATCCATGGGCCTTCCAAGTAGGAGAGCTGTAGCTGTAGATTTCCCTTCTCTGTGTCTTCTAATAAGTGATATAGAGGTTGCATTACAGCTCTCTTCTCTTTTTCTTCTCCTCTTGTCTAAATAAGAGGCTCTGTCAGCCTGGTGCTTTGTCATCTACTTTCCAGTGAAATATTTCAATTTTTGATCAGGACCTGATATTCTTAACTCACTGAAAAAGGGCAGTGGCACTTACTTGAAAGATTTTTAAACATTTTGCTGCCAAAATAGGAGGCTGATCATCAATTTTCTTCATAGGTGTCTTCATGATTATCCATCCATCCCCATATATTCACTTTTGCACAGTTTGTACCCCTTTAAAAGATGATTCTTCTATTATGTTACATTAAAAACAAATGTGTAGAGGGAGGGGTTGGCAGGGAAGAGCTAAGGGAAAAAAGCCCAAAATGTTTGGATAAAGTACTGTATCCTCCATTCTGGAAAATTCTGCTGATATCTTCTGATGCCTCAAGCTTCCTGATTCACATAAAGGAAAGAGTTAAAAATGAATGCTAAGGACCATAAATTAGTTGACCCAATCTAATTTTTTTTTTTTTTTCAGGAAGCTAGTTAAGAATTTCCTGACTTTGGAAGATGCTGAGTGCTTGCAACTCTATTGAACTTCAATAGGCTATGATGAATAGCTCCATATTTTGAAAAATCAGGTCATTTATTTCAGTATTCAAGTAACTTCACTTTACAAATCTGTTTCAAGAGGGAATTTTTTGATCGTACTAGTCCCCAATTAAAATTTGTCAATTGCTATGCAAAAGAAGCTTAGATTTTTTTTCTCACATGAGTATATATGAACCACTTCCATGCATTTGTTCCTATCTAGTGCCCTAGTTTTTCATTGCTAGAAACTTCCAGCAAGGCTTGGGCTGTTAATATGTTCAGCAAGGTACCCATTGCAAGTCTCTCAGCTCCCCTGAGATTGTGATAGCACCTCCTAGGAATTTTAAATCTTTCTGTGCATCCTGAATTCTCAGTGCCAGCTTTACTTAGCACTTAAATGAGCTCTCTTAAAACTTTGTCCAAGTCTTGCTGGGGTTTGTGAAGCTTTCTGGAGAATTTGATTTTTTTTTCTTTTTTTTCGTCTCTGACAGGAATTCTATCTGCTTCTGCTTGTTATATGTGTGCATTTAATTTTTTTTTCCTGACTGTTTTGCAGTGTTCTGCAAGCCCATCAGGTTTCTCTAGTGGATACTTTATTTTAATAAGTGTGTATTGAATGCTTCGTTTAACTTTACTGTTTTGAAGTGCCCAGAGACACCATGCTTGGATGAGCAGTTATGTAAGTGCAATTTGTTGTGGATTTTTTTAGTATCAGAATTAGGATTCAGCTGAGGTTTGAAGGCTCACAGTGCATGTGTGTGGGGGTAAGTAAACAAATATAGGAGAGTTTAGTGCATCTACACACAGAACCCTGAACTGCTTTTCTTCCCTGTGACTGCTCTGCTCAGTGCCCCAAATGCCCTTCCAGCACTGCTGCAGTGCCTGTTGCCTGAGGTCTGAGGATGCCCTGAAGGATTAGATTGATGCTAGCAGAGGGCTGAATTCATTTTGCAGAGAATTCCAGATGCAGAACTGTTCTCTCTTTGTGTCTTCTTGCTGTTACCATTATTCAATAATTATTGCTTGTGTGCCCGCCCTGGTGAATGTTTCCTTTATTGGTAACACTTTGTTGTCTGCAGGCTGGATGAGTGGCCCTTGTGGTAGTTGCCAGATTTTATACAGGGACGATCCAAATCCATCATTTTTCTGCCATTTCTAAAATGCATTATTTCCTTTGCCTGAAGGATGTTCCTGGGCACTGGAGGAGCTCAGTCTTTCCTCTGTTACTCTTTACCTGAGACACTTACTCTTTACCTGAGAAGGGATGTAGTAGGGGAGATGGTGCACATACTTTTGAGCAGAAAGCTCCACAAAACAGTGAGTGGTGTTTGGGGATTTTCTTTTAATTATTACTCTTTTAATTTTATTTTTTTTTCAGTAACTTCAATGACTTATTAAACCACTTGTTATGCATAATTTTCTAGCTCCTGCAAGACACAGTCTCCAGTTATGGTAGTGATGGTGTTTTTAACTCACAGCTCAAGTCCTTCAAAGCCTTCATGGTCTCCAGGAATATGTGAGGGAATCAGGCACAGAGTTAGCCAAGAGCTCACAACACTGGAGAGAAATATTGTGTAGGAGTAAGAAGATACAATGTGCTGGCAAAGAAAGAATTCAAAGATATATGTCTGGTAAAATGGAAAATAACCACATTCTTTCAAGGGCAGATGAAATATATAACAAAAAAAAAAAAAAAAAAAAAAAAGAAAAGAAAAGATGTTTTCATTAGGTTTGGGGAGGGGGTGTTGATTTTTTTTTTCTGGTGGTGTGGTGTATGTTGTTGGTTTTTTTATTTTTTTTTTTTTTCTGTTTTCATAGAACCATTTGGGTTGGAAGGGACCTTAAAGATCATCTATTTCCAGCTTGCCTGTTTTGAAATGGAAGCTGGATTGCAAATGGGTCTGATCCATAAATATTGTTCACCTGCAGAGAGGGGAACATTTATTGCAAAGAAAGCAAACAGTGCTTTATAGGAACTCCTGGCTCCTCAGTGGAATTCACAGGCAGAGTTAGAAATCCCATGTCACAAAGGAGAAATATAAAAAGCCTGGATTCACATGTATCATTGCTGAGTAACCTGTAAGGAAATATTACTATATTGCAGAGAGATATTTGCTGTGCAAGTAGCCTGTGAGGTTAGTAGAGGTCAAGTCCCAAAATGCTGTAGCCCCCTATAGTGGGAATTTCCAGTGACGTTGAAGATATAGCTGTAATGTCTTCATAATCATATTGAGTTTACAACAACTGGGAAAAAAAGGTGGAGTGGAGGTTGGAAAAAGAGGGGAAACCCTTCTAGGATGAGCAACAAACACAATCCTGTATTATCTTCCTTAGCCAGCCCACTGCCTTGCAGAGGAAAACGTTAGCAAGATTTGTGCTTGGGTTTGTGTTATTTTTCAAGCTACAAATCAGCATATTTCAGTTAATTCTGCTTTTTCAGAACTATAATTTACTAATGGAGGAATTATGTCAGCCTGTGGCCAATTTCACCATAAATCACAGCAGCCTCTTGTGCATTGAGGACCCTTTTTGTGCTCCTACACTGAGATGAGTGACTTGGTGACACAGTAAACCCATCCTGTGCCAGGTCTTTCTTATGGAATAGAAACAGCATCTTTTTTGACCAATGAGATTTGATCCTGAAGGACTAATATGTGAGCATTACAGGACACAGCCAACACTGCCTAATCTAGATCAGCTGTGTTTAAAATGCTTTTTTGTTAAGTTTATTATTAACCTCTCTTCAGAAATCAACAGAACAAATTTGGCAAAACAACCTTTCAGCCTCCTACGGGGCCAAAAATATATGTGCTCAAAAGCATCTTATTTTGGAACTCCACCACCTCATTTTCATGCAGGTGTGACTTGCAGAGATTTATCCCTGCTGCTTATTTTTATTGAAGATGGCTGAGGTGATGGAGAATGGGACATACTGTACCTCAGCTGGGGAGGAGTGGCTTCAGGCTTCCTCACCTTCATCTCTCTGAGGTCTTCTTGGCTTCTTTCTCTTTTTTCCTTTTTTCTTTTTTCTTGCCAGCTGACAGGTCACTGTCCTGCTTTGTTGTGAGGTGTCAGCTGGCTGAAACAAGCCTGATTCCCATAGAAATCCTTGCAGATGCCAAGGTAGCACCTGCTGGACTGCTTGGCTAAGGATGCATTGTAGAAGAAACTATTGAAGATCTGAAGCCATTGGAGTACATTGTTTTTCATTATTTTTTTTTCCTGGGCCTCCACATACCTTTCTTGTGATTATCACTTAATTCTATGATGTCACACTTTGCTCTTCTGCATTGTTTGTTTTGTTTGAGTTTTAGAACAATCATCTGCAAATTGCAATTCTTAGTGCTCGTTTATATGCAGAGATTGCACTGATTTAACTAACAGATTTTTAAATCAACTCAGTTAATTCAATGCAACCCATATGTGTGCAATTAGCTTAAGTCAGTTAAGAATCCTCTTCAGCTCTATGGATACAAGCCACATTTTAAAATAGGAAAGGATACAGGAATTAGAAACAGGCTAAGGGACATAAATTTAAAAGTAAAGTTTTAGTTAATGTGATATGCTTTCATCAGCTGTCAGGTTCTATTCGTTGTTTTTCCTTGATTTACTGCTTTGCTGCATGAGTGGCTTCACTTCTCAGTATCCCTGCCTGCAAAATTAGGATTTGCTGACATTGCTTGTAGGAGAATATAAGTGGGGCTGTTTGGGATAATGTTTTTCAGGGGTTGTTTTTTGCTGGTTTTTTCCCTCCATGGAAAGCTTAAGCTTTTCTATGAATAATGGATAATCAAAACTGGAGCCAAATCTTCCTATTAAAAGCAGTGCTTCCATTTGGAAGTGTCATCACAGTGCCATTTGAGAGTTGTTTGGCTGCCCTTGTCCAGGCTCCTCCAGCCAAACTACAGCTCCCATGTTGCATCAGGATCCTGCATCTCACTGAGCTGCTGTCATGGGGTCTTGATGCTGCATTTAGGGAAAATGTGCCCCCTCAAGGAGATGTTCTGAAAGAGAAGAACAGGTGCCTAAGAAACCTCAAATTCATGTTTTCTGAGACATCTCCTTAACCAGTTCTGATGTTTTGGATAGTAAAATTTGGAGTTTCGACAGAAAATCCAGAGTTTTCTGGGGAATTGGTGTTGGATTGGTGAGGAAAAGTCAACGTTTTCTGCAAAAAGTCGATACTTGTTCTAAGAGCTGAAAAGTGAAATTTTCACCCAAAACCAGTGTCTAAGCAGACTGTTCTAAGGCTTTTTTATTGAATAAAGTATCCTCAGAAAAGACTCTTGAGATGACCCCATGTCGTGTATGATAACCCAATTTTTATGTGTTCCCTGAATCCTTATTTGCTCCCTCGTAAAATAGCACAAAACTTTTATTACTTGAACTTTTCTCATAAATGGCAGTGCAAAGTGTGGGCAACTGCAGGTGAATTAATCATCTGGTATTTAATGATTACTGCTATTACAAATAGAAGAAATAGAAATGAGCTGGGCATCCTTTGGTGTGGAACTGGGAGGGAGGTTGGCTCATCCCTGACAATGCTGTTTGCTCACCTTTCCAGCAGATCAGGTGAACTCCTTGTCTTGCTTGATTATGACATTGGCAGCATTCGCCGGGGTGAGGCAGATCTCGTTCTGCATCTCCAAGTGATTTGTGGCTGAGTGTGACTTAATGAATTGTGTCCACAGAGAGAAAAGGAGCCCTTCTATCAGAGGCAGCTGAGCAAGGATAGAGATTCAGTACATGCACAGAACAGGAAGAGCACAGATTGCATCATTTATCTTGGGAAGCAAGGAATTGTCCATTGTGACAAAATCAGTCGGATGCAGCGAGTGGAACGCTGAGGGCTCATTACACTAATTAGTATCAGTGCTCAGCTACAGGGAGGCAGGAGAAAACTGGCAGAGTGATATCTCAGGGTAGTGTTTGTCCAGGAGGAAGAATTGTGCATCATGGATTAATCAGTCAGTACTGGGAGGGGAGGGTGGTGCAGCAGCCACGGGCTGAAACGAGACAGGTCTTTTCATTGGAACCCTTAAATTGGTTGGCACCCAGGGAGCACAAGTGTCACTCAGGATGTCTGGCATTGTGTGTGTGTAAGGTATTATTAAAAAAAAAAAGAGAAGAGAGTAGTAAAAAATTTCCTCTTAAAGGCTTGGTGATAGAATAAATAGGCAGCATTTCACAGTGCAGTTGAAGAAACACAATTGTTTGGTACTTTATGGGGATCTCTTAGGAGAAGCTGACTTTTTGGCCTTGTTTTTTATCATCTGGCCAGTTAAACAGGGCCAGCCTGCCTTGATGCTCCAGTGATAACTGTGGTCTTTAATCTTGATAAAAACCAATTTGGTAGAAAGATGTGGTGCAAATGAGGTTTGAGGACAGTTAGCATTGCAGTAGGTCAAGTAAGGATGGGAGTGTGATTAGGGCATAAGAATGAAATACACGCTTGAAGAAAAGAAATATGGAATAGAGATTGTAGCTCCTGGACTCCAAGCTGTTTTGGTTATGTTGGGAAGGTAAATTGCTCTTGGGCCTGGTTCTATTCTACACATTTTAGCATTCATGTTGCAGTCATAAGGAAATAGAAGGATAAGAAATAAATTGTTCACTGTGGTAATGTTGATGACAACTGTTTCATTGTAAAGCCTCCAAAATTTACATTGTTCTGGTGCTATTCCATTTCTGGAATAAGCCTTGGCATCACAGGGCCATATCAGGATGCAATGTAGCCATTATGATTTCAGCCCATGGACTTGAACAAAGCCAGAGTCTAAGCCAGAAAACAATGGTTATATTTCTGCCCCCCTCCATTACAATATGCAGGAGGGCTTTGCTGCTGCTTCCTCACATCACTGAGTCTTGATCTCTAGAAAGATTTAAAATGGAGATAAATAAAGGATTTTCTATCCATCTTATTTTTTTTCTTCATGTTGCTCTGAGTTTTCTGAATGGCAGTGCCATAACAACTTAATACAAGTATTTCAGTTTTCATCCTAGGCTGCTATTATTTATAAAGTCCAGCATGCTGTGTCTGGTTGAAGCTGCCTCATGCTGTTCAATGGCATCTTGATGTTTACTTGTGCCTGCTGCCTTTTATACAGATACTCTCATCCTACATTGGTACTGCTGTCTGCTTTTAAGATGCACAGTGAATGGTGATGCTTCTCTCTACATATCAAACATGATGCATCCCTTTAGATTTTATATTTCCCTGTGCCCCAGGTGCTGTTATTATCAGTCCTGACATCATTCCTTCAATATGATGGCTCCTGTCTTGCCTTTTATCTGTTATGGACAGGAGACTGGGAAACATTTTATCTTCCAAGCACAGCAACATATTTTCTTTAAAAAGTGACTTTTCTCTCTCTCCGTTTCATTCTTTCTTGTCTAATATCTTGTGTATTATTCTTATCCCCAATCTCTTTACTACACAACCCTGTTCAGTTTTGTTTTTCCAGTGTTTTCTGTGTTTCTCATCCCCTGCTATTTTTGTACCTTTGTGGGACACAGGCTTATGACAGTCAACTGAAATGTTCCATTGACCTTATCAAGCCTCATACTAGGACCAGGTAGGATCTCTCCATCCGTACACATGGTTTGTGCAGAGTTTTGTGCAGTATCTGAGGTTACTTTGCCCACAAAGCCAAAATGTCTTGGCTATATAAAAACGTTGGAAGAAGAGGGAGGACTATAACAAACAGATCAGGCTTTTGAACAAGAGAATCACAGTTTAATTATTTGAGATATCTCTGGGTAATGCACTTGGGTTGAAGATATGTAGCAATTAGCAGAACTTCAGATACTTTATATAAAACTACAGAAATGTTGTTTTTTACTGGAATTTTTTCTGGCAATTGTTTTTGTAAGCTGCCACTAGTTCCATCCAAGGTGGCATGTAGTCTTGCTAATGCTGCAAAAGAGAAAAGACATGTAAAGCATTTAAAGGAAATATAATAGCTTGGAACTGTGTTGTAAGAAAGGCCTTTGAATTGAATAGTGAATTTCATTAAATCCTGCCAAACATTCAAAGCAAGTCTCAGCTCTCCAGTCCCTTTATTTGCTATCAGCATTTGAAATCAGCTTAATATTTTACCTTCACCCTTGGCTGCAGAGCATAACGGGCAAAACCATTATCTGTGCATGTCATCACTATTAGGAAAGAGAGAGAAGGAATGAAAGGATAAGGGGAAACAGTACTAGCCAGGAATTGGCATGTTCAAAAGTAAACAGATTTTAGCAGAATTAAGGAAGGGCAGAGCAGGGAAAAAACCAGCCTCTTGTAATTAAATTTGAGTTCTGCATGTCCTGAAGAGCTGTGGATACAGCCAAGCTGAGGGCTAATATTTAAAGCTTTAAATGAGCAGAGATGTTAATCTTTGAAGGGACAAGGCTGAACTTTGTCTCCTAGCTCTTGGCTTTATGTAGAGATGTTACCTTCTTTCCAAACAGTTCAAAAGAACTTCCAAATTATTGTTTTAGAGTTCAATTACACTTCTTAAACTAATACTAAGTATAGCAGCACCTGTGAACTGCAGAGCTGTTTTGGATTGTCTTGTCATTGTCACCCCTGAAAAAAGTCACAATTTGTGTCAGAGCAAGGGAATTGGTAAATTGCATTATGGACTTGATTAGGAGTTTTTCTTATGTGCCACATCATGGGATTTCTTTAGAATTGCTGAAGGAATAATGGACCTTTTTAAAAGCTTTGATTTTAGTCTAAAAATTAAAAATTGAGCTTGGCAGTGGTTTAATATTAGTCTCTGTATTTACTGAATCCTTTTAGCAGTAATTTTCAGCTGTCATGTTTCTATTGCCCTGCTTTTGTTTCTCCCTTTATGTTGGACTTGTCCAGTGTATACCAAAGCATTTTAGCAGATGTAAATGTGGGTGGTTTGAGCAGACATAAACTAACGTCAATTCTCACAGGAAAGGGGGGTATAGTAGGTTTGGGGTGTGACCAATGACAGTGTTGAAAAACTATTCCTGTAGGTCTGAAACAATGAGACTCCCTTCTGTTTTTTCTTCTTGGTATTAAATTAAAATATCAGAATACAAGTCCATCTATCACTCTTTCCTTCAGAATGAAAATTCTGTTGTTATTCTCAATTAGTTTTGCTCCCTGCTACAATTGTGATGGAGGAAGACATCACAGCCTTATGTCAAGGAAGCGTTTGGGTTTAATTTTTTTGCTGGTCACAGTGGAGAAAAATTAGTTTCTTCATGCAGTTCTGTGGCATTGTACCTATCGAGGGGAAACTGTGTAGGCACACAAATTCTTGGCAGAAATACAGCTGCTAATCTCAGTTGAGCAGCTGTTGTCCTGAAGATCAGGAGAGGTGAGCCTAAAGGTAACTTTATCCAAAGAGCCCTTAAGAAACACAAAGGAAACTGTCATGTTTTCATGCAGAATTTTTGGCAGAAGCCTCCCAGCAGCATTTGCTGATTTCCCAAGTGTTAGCTATTGCTAGTGTTTTCTGATTTGCTGAGTGAGTAACATGGGAAGTATGGATTATGAGGAAATAAGGGAATTCAGATAACTGAAACTAGAATAAATTTAGAATGGATCTTGTGGTGTTGCCAGAAACCCCAAGATGTCATTAAAGGCACGTGTTTTCCCTACATTAAAGATATATGAAATATTCTTAGTGACTCATTATTTCTTTGTCCTCCATTTTTTAACCAGGACTGGCAGGGAATTTTAACAGGACTGGCAGAGAATTATCCATTATTCCCACGTGTTAAAAAACCCCACACTATTCCTGCCTTACAACCCTTTTTTTTCAAGCATTTTGCAAGGCATTGATAATGCCCAAGATGCCACATGCAGCACACCCTGCTCTATCACTACAACAGCAGAACCCATCTTTATTAGTATATTTATATTTTAATTTGTTTTAAGAGGTTGGCACAGCAAAGCTGGATGCAACTCCATAGCTAGAAATTCATCCAACATTTAGGATATTTTGACTTTTTTGAAGAAGAAGCACCCCAATTTTTACAGTGCCAGCAGAAGCATTCTAGTGGATAGTTTGGAGATGATGAGGACCTACTATAATATGTCATATGCTGGAGGGAGAATTCCTGAATTTTATCACCACACCATGATTTGAAAATTATCAACCAAATTACAGCAAGTCCTTTGAAGAGTGTAAGGCTCTGATCTATGCAGTCGCTAACAAGGGAGAGGAGTTGAATTTTTGAAAATTGCACAGTGCTGTACTGCTCCACATGGTCAAGTATCCTGCACAATCTTCCACTGATCATTGAGTCAGTAAGAGAATATGTTGTAACTAACTAAGGGAAACATTTCCTCAGTGCAAATCTGGGATTCTTATTTAGCTTTTTATCCAGCCTTTGCAGTGAATCTGGGTAATTGTTCTACATAATGCTCTAGCAGGCATCATGATCTCCTTGATGGGCTTTAGATACAGACATTTCTTGCGAGTAGAGAAGCTTAAATGAGACACCCAGCTCATCTCATTTAAGTACATCCATGTTTCACACTGGTCAATGAGATTTGAGTGCCTGTCTTCAATTAGAATGAGTAGAAGTTGGATGTGCTTGTTTGCTCTGGGGGTTATGAGAAGCCTGTGCTCTATGCAAGCTGTGTGAATTTCATAGCACAGAATTTAGAATGTTTCAGAAGACTTTTTTCTAAATGGTCTTTTGCTTTATGCCTTCTTAGGTAAGTGAAAAACTGCATTTATTTGCAGGACAGCAATTATGTGAACTTTAGAAGGAAATTGCAAAATTAATATACTGTAAGAACCTGAAAAATATTTTATGGATTATTGGTTCATTCCAGCCCATTATATCTGTGTTCTATTGACATTCCCTGTCCTTGTGCCACAGCTTGCCAGGATTGGAAATGCTTTGGAATCAGCTCTTGTTTTGCCAGTTTGTGATGTCTTGCTTCCTCATTTCAGCCTTCGTTGTTCACTGAGTGGAGATGATCTCAACAGGCAGTGGCTGACCCCCAGCTCCCAGCTGCATCCAACAATTTACCACACCAAAGGTCTCCTCTATTACCTGAGCAGCATTGGCAGGGCTCCTCTGGTGAGTCTCTTCCAGGTTCTTTTGTGTGATTCTGTGAATTGATTGATTATTGCACTTGTGTGAACAGTCTTGTCACAGAGCTGGAGTGGTTTGGGAGCATCATGTCCTGTTACATCCTTTCATCTTGTGGAATTGTTTTGAAAGTCTTGAATATTTATCACTTATTGGATTTTCTAACCAGCAACTCCAAATTTCAGAATCTCTGTATACCTGGAATAAAAATGAGAAAATTAATTTCTTAAAGCTCTTTATATCCTTAAAGTACTCCAGCTAAGCTAAATATTATGAGTAGGTTATTGCTATTTTCATGGAAGAATTAGGAGAAATTCCGAAAAGATTTAGCCTAAATGGACTGTGCTAAAGCCCATGCAAACACACAAACAGAGGAAGCAACCCTCAAAGTGTGTGAACTTCCCTGCTGTTTTGGTAATGAGAATAAAAGTGCTGGGTTTGGGGGCTACCAGAAATTAATGAAATGGGTCTGGGATCCATCCCAGTTGCCCGGTAGAAGGAAAAAATAGTTCTGGAACCTCAGGAGGAAAACCACAAGGAGCTTCAAATGTTGAGAGATGTAGATACACAGACTTGTTGGTGATACCTACAGCCAGGCAGGAGATGCCCAAGTGCACCAGAGTCCCTCTGGATTTTGTGAGAAAAGCCCTGAACAAGGTGAAAATGTCTGTGAGCTTCTCTAAGAGAATTCTTGCAGTAATTTAATTTTTGTCTAAGCTGACAGCCCTGAAATTTATCTCTGTAGGCTGAGGAGTATTGTTGAAACTCAGCTCAGAGTTGCAAATTGAGTCACCAACGTTTTCCTTTAGTTCAGAGCAGTGTAGGATGAGTCTTGTTTTACCCTGTAATTTGCTGTCTGGCCTCTTTTAATACATGACCCTCCTTGTCATATTCAGGTGCATAAAGTTGAATGCTCAGTACAAGTTTTCATCATCGTTGAGTGAAGGGAGACTATTGATCCTACCATCTCCCTCACTCACAGACTGCATGTCAGCCTTCATAAACTGATTTTTCTTTGCCTTTGAAGAATGCATTGATTTTAGTTTATACAGCCTCAAAAATGCCTTTTCCCTCCCTCAGAAGAGAGTTTGGGTTTTCGGGATGTTTTTTGTTTGTTTTTATTGGGTTTTCTTTTAACCTCTAAGATCCCATGGAGAGAAGTTCACTGATAGCCAAATGATTTCTGTGAACTGATTTGGTTTAATTTATCCTAGGGATGTGCAAGCAGTTTCTTCAAAGCAAAGAAAAGCCGCTTGAAGGAGAAAAGCAAAGAATTCTAGCAGCCCTTCAAACCAAGGCCCCTTTAATTCTTTAGTTAACAAGAAAACAGCCTGTTAAATGATGGGGGATTTTTGCTTACCCTGTTGGCTGTGGGAACCCTAATGGGACCAAGAGACTGGGTGCACTGGAACATTGCAGAGTCTCACTTCTAGTGAAAAGCAGGATGCTCTAAAAGGGGAAAAGAACTTCCAATGGACCAGAAGGCTCTGGGCAGAGTTTGCCTCTCAAAGGCATTATATCAAGCTTGGAAACAAGCACAGCCTGCAAGAATATACTCATTGAGAGGAAAAAAAACCCTTAGCATGTCTACCCCCAAACTGCCATTTAATGTCCTGTCACAATGTTATTAAGAAGAGACTTGACACAAAAAAAAGAGAAGAAATTTCAAAAAGCTCTGTTTTCCAACAGCTTTTCTCGCTTTCAACTTCATAGATTTCTTGTCTTTTATTTTAAAAGGTACCTGGTTCTGTGACTCATAAGAAGGGTTGTTTTTGAGCTAGAAGGCAGTCCTTACCTTTAGGATGATCAGTGCTGGCAAATAACTTTAAATAGATTAAAAAATTGTGCATGTCTTTGAGTCATATCCCAGTGAGTGCAAGCTTGGGAGTCAGGCTGGTTTGTGTGTCTCAGTGTCCCAGCCATATGGAAGGACAGGCTGAAGTTGCCAAGTTTGCTCAGTGTTTGCCCAGACATATCCCAGGAAGAATTCTGTGTTGGGTGCTCAGACTCCAGAATATCTCTTAGCCTTGGCTGAATGGTGAGATATAAGCTACCCTGTGGTGTGAAAACCAGACAGAAGGGTGTGCTATAGAGAATAATTGAGTATAAACATTGGGAGTGACTGCAATATCCAGTTAAATTAATTAAAATGTACTGCTATACAACTTGCAAATAGATTGAAAGTGTTTGCAGTGGCACTGACACTTCTACTGTGGAAGCTGGTGACACACAGTGAAAGATTCCATGGCCTGGACCAGCTGCCAAATTACAGAACCTGGCTTTGGTAATCCTTTACCAGTAAAGAAGTCTCAATCCAGATCTGTCACTAAGGACTTGTCTGCAGGCTTCTTGAAGTGCAGAATTATAAACCTATTTATCAGGCAGCCCCACTCTCTGATCATCCCGGTGTGGTTTCTGATAAATAATATTTTAGGCAGATAATATATTGTCTTTTGTGTGTTGTAATTCTGTAAATTGGCAGGTAATTGATACCCAATTGAACTGAGTTCTCTGCCTTGAAATCAGACAAAAGCTGTAAAATCCTCTTTGATATTCATAGAAATACATTCTGGGTGGTAACTGTGGTTAACCTAAGCTATGACTGTGTATTGCTGATAGCTGAGATGAAACACTAGCTGGAGCAGTGGCTGTTATTAAGAGAATTAATAAATGCAGCTCTTTGGAAGGAGGAATTCCAGGATAATTGTGTGTGGATCAGGGTTGTGTGGATCAGGTAGGTGGCTGTTCACATGCCCCAGGTGTGGAACCTGCAGGCCCTGAGCCCCACAAAAAGGTCTGGAGGTGAGTGGTGGTGTGGGAAGGGAAGCTGACAGGACAGAAACATGGAAGCAGCAGCATATAAGTTATGGGATGTGTATAATTGTCCATCTGACTGGTTGTTATGTGTGCCTCAGCCTCTCCAGTGTCAGAGGAGCTGAAGGAACGTACGTGTTCAATTCCCAGATAAATAAACTCCCTGACGTGCTGCAGCTAAACTTAGTTACTGTGGAGCCGATAAATAAGCAAACTAGGGTAAGTCTTGCCCTAACAGTTGGTAAAAGAAGCTCATGTTCTCCATCTGTTTCTCCCCTCTTGTGCATGTATTTAGGTAAGAATTTGGGTGGGAGTGTTGATCTGCTGGAGGGTAGGAAGGCTCTGCACAGGGACAGGCTGACAGTGAGTGCATGTCAGTCTCTTCTCCCAGGCAACAATTGACAGGACAAGAGGAAATGACCTCAAGTTGTGCCAGGGGAGGTTTAGGTTGAATATGAGGAAGAAATTCCTTCTCTGAAGAGTTACCAAGCATTGGAAAGGGTTGCCCAGAGCAGTGGTGGAGTTGCCATCCTGGAGGTATTTAAAAGATGTGCAGTTGTGGAACTTGGGGACAGGGTGGATTTAGCTGTGCTCGGTTAATGATTGGACCTGATGATTTCAGAAATATTTTCTAACCTAAATGATTCTATGATTCTATTTTCTGCACCCCGTATTTCTCCCCCATCTCCACGTGGATCCATAATTTTTCTCTATCTTCCTGCACACATTAATTTGTCTCCAACATAAGTCCTGTAAAACTGTTTCAATGAAATATTGAAGTTCCTTTCTACTCTACAGTGGATGCTGTTGGTTTGAAATGAAATAATTCCTTCTCTTTAGAGATTCTTATATTTTCATTGGCAGATTTCTGAATATTCCTGATTAAGACATGGAGAATATATGTAACAACCATGTGTACATCGACTTCAAATCTCAGAGGGCACTGAGATTGATTATTCTTTAAGACCTGGGTCAATATTTACCTCTCAGGTCATTAAATTGTGATTTTCATTTCCATGGGAATCAATATCTGCCTATAAGGGCAATCAAAACTTCCGCTAAAATGGGGAATGTGCCTTGTGTCTCGTTTATATGACAGCTGACACCAGAGATGGATTGGATAGATGGGTAGATTAGTGTGGAATGAGATTGTTTGCCTTGAATATGGGTCATTTTCTGTGCTTGACTTGCAGGAATTCGTGCAGAGGTCTGACAATACAATTGCACAATTATATTTTCCTGAAAATTATGTAGCATGGGTTTTTAATTTAAAGATGACAAAGCAATGATTAATCGCTTGGGAAGGCATAGGTTTCAAATCTCTTGAGGATAAAGCTGGAGTTTAGGAGTTTAGAAGTAGAAAGAGCCTGACAAATTGCTCCGTTGTGGTATCAGGAGTTCTTGTGAACCCTTAGGTTCCTGAGTTGCCATGGATTCTTGCACAGGTGTCATGTTTATTTCTGCTGCAGACAGGAGTGCACTGGGCTTGACTCTGGACCCCTGAGATCATGTCAGATCAAATAAATAAAACAAGATACAAGTGACTAATGAAGTCTGACACAGGTCAAAGGCATGGCCCAGAGTTTAAGCTACTCTGAAGAGAGCTGGAAAAAAAAAAAACAAACCATTAACACCTCCCTGCCATAGTCCAACAGTGCTTATTATGAAGAACCAAGAAACCTTTTCAGTGTTCAACATTTTGCCCCATTTTTTCCTCTCTCTAGGTCTTCTGTGACTACCATGGTCACTCCCAGAAAAAGAATGTGTTTCTCTATGGCTGCAGCATTAAAGAGACCTTGTGGCAAGCAGGCTGCATGGTTGACACAGCAGTTGTCACAGAAGATGTTGGCTACAGGGTAGGTCCTCTTAGTTCCTTCCTTAATTAGCAGCTTGTATGTGGATATATATTTAAAATATTTAAGATAAGGTCACCTCAGAAATTTTGGTGATAGGGTGCAAACTTTCCTTGCTCCAGAGGAGTAATGGTCCAGAGAATTTCGAATATAACATCTGGTGCATGTTATATCTTCATGCACCAGATATAAGGACCCATCTACTGACCGTGTATTTGCTATTTATTTCACTTCAGTAAAATTATGGACTATAACATTTGGCTACAGGCTAATAGGATAGGCATATTTTTGTGTGTTTTGTAATTTCTAAATATACATACAATTTTGTCCTCACCATCCTACCCATAATATGAAAATAAATGGGAATTATATAATGTTAACTGAGAAGATGATGGTGTCCGACAGTCCTACTCAATTGAATTTCTTCATTACAAAATGCTCCTGGTCATTGAAAACATGAGATAATGCAATGGATGCCAAACAAATCTATCATAGTAATGGTATCTCCAGAACAAATGCTTGGTGTCATACCTAGGATTTTTTTTTTTTTAATTAGAACAAATTCTAATATCTGTTTTATTTCTGCTTCATGGGAATGTCTTGTTCATCAAACTCTTCTTTGCTTCTTTGGATTTCCTGCCCATCTCTCTCTTTTTTTTTTTTTTTGTATCTGTTTAAATTATATTTTCCTATTAAACAAGTTTTTTCAGAAAAAAAAAGAATTTTATAAGGTCCATTTCTAGTCTTAAAAAATGTTAATTTTACAAAACGTAATTGTGGCCTCAAACTGATTATAGAGTTACAGCTTGGATGACTCAAACTTGAAAGAGGTTGAAAAGTCTTTGTCAGTTTATGCCTCTGTATAATTTTTGCTACTTCAGCATAAATACTCAGTATCCTTCCATGGGATTGTCATGTTTTCCATGCTCATCTTATGGAGCTGCACAGAAAAAACTGAAACTTTACTGGAGGGAAGTGCCCCAGCATTGGCTGTGAGTGGTCCCTGTGGCAAACATTGATTCCTGAGGAAAGCAGGGAAGGGTTCTCACAGCCAGGGCATTTTTGGCTGTGTTGGAATTCCAGGGGCTTGCAAAGGCTGAGGAGGGCTCGTTGCTGCACAGACAGAATTCAAATGTTACTGTCAGCACTTGGAGCCTGACCTGAATCTGCAGTGAGGAAAGGCTGTCCAAGAACACTCTGCAGTGCCCCATAAGAAAGGTTTTTAAGGCTCAAATCCTTGCTTTTGTGCAAAATGGGAGCTGGGTGCCTGCTGCAGATCCAGCCTATGGGTCACCCTCTCCCTGCCTAGGCTGGGGAAACTGGGTCTGTACTGGGACACCTCTGGAATTCCAGCTGGCAGATACCCAGCCCTGCCTCAGACCTGCAGCCTTGCACTGTTTGCACAGGTTTCTCTCCTGCCTCCTCCAGGTGATGGGAATTAATCTGGCCTCCATGATTGATTTTTCTCTGCAGGAACAGAAACCAAATACCTCAAGAAAGTTATGGGTTTTGGAAGAGCCTTTGCCTCATATGTTATAGGTGCAGCTGTAGCCCTTGGCAATGTACAGTCAGAGTCCTCCTTGCCTTTAATATTTGGTGGCCTTGGGTGACTTGCACAGCATTGGCGTCATAATCCCAACCTTTTGATAAACATTCCAGGGCCCTTTGACAGCAATCTCTGCAGGGACATTAGTAAAGAAATATAATTTGATTCTTTTTGAATGGGATTGGGGGTTTATGGACAGGGTCCAGGGTAAGTGGAGCAGCTTCCTTTGCTGTCACACATGATAAATCCAGCTGCGTGAGAGACACGGAACACAGTCACACTGCTGCACTGTCATAAAAGCATCCTTTAAAGGGATGTGTTTTCACACAAAATATATTATTAAAAGATAATTAATGAGAAGAATCAATAGAGAAGAAAGAGCCATTAGTGTGAAATTCAGTGAATGCTGGTAAAATGAAAAGAATATTAAATTCGAGTTTGCTAATGCTTCTAAATGAGTCCTGTGTACAGAGACATTACTGTTACCTGCCAGTATTTTATGTAATTAAAAGAAAATTATTGATTATGCATATAATTTGAATTGCTCTAAAAAACTAAACTGGATTAGGGTTCTGATTATTGTATTTGATGTGATAAGTTTACAAAATTTTGTGTGTGGGTTCAGATAAGGGCACACAGTGTTCACATAGAGTTTAACTGGGTCTCATGTTTGTGCTAAGGGTTATAAACAGTTGACCTATATGGTGCTGCTACATTTTTTTTACTCCCTTCTTAGTCAAAATCCAGGAAAACCTGGGAGCTGTGCATGAACCCATCCAATTTTGTGAGCTCTGTGCAGCAAGTAGCAGGCTGAATGCAGTGCAGAAGTGTTGGATGCTTTATCAAAGGCAAGAAGTGAATTTTCAAGGTTTCTCTGTTCAGTGTGCCCACAGGAAAGAGAGTACTGCAGCTCTTAGTAACACACTGGAGATCTTGACTTAAGATTGAGGCTTGAGGTGGTCTCAGATTTAAAGTGAAGTTTTTTGCTTTGTTCTAGTTTTCTCTACCTCATTTTTTTCATCTGAAGAATGGACCTTATGGAACTGAAGGAGACCAGTGATGGCTGCAGCCAAAATATACTGAAAAATGAAATATGTATAAATGAAAGATATGTATGGTTAAGTAGTTTGCAAGAGATATTGCAAAGTAGTTTAGCCCAAATATGTATCACTCATAACAAGCATGTTTTAGGAAAATACATTATTCTGTCACTTTCAAACCAAATATTCCCACACAGTGATGTGAAGTAAAGCCCAAAAGAACAGAACTACAATTCCCCAGAATTATTTGGTGAAACTGATGGTTACTGGAAAATAAAAGTAGCTGGTTAGTTTTCACTACCCAAACTGAATGAAATTCAAGGGTAAATGCCACTAGCAATATGTGGGAATGCCTTCAGTCGGATTTTGTTCAGTTCTGGTGTTAAAGAAAAGTGTCATAAAAGAAATAAGAGTGTTATAATTTTGCTTGGTCTCCTCTAGGTGGATCAAATGGTGTTTGGGCACATGTTGTGGTTGGTGTAGCAGCACTGAAATTCAGACATACACAGACATAACCCACATGAGTGTGTGTGTATTTAACAGTCCAGTCTATTCATTAGCACTAGGTGTGCCCTATGTAGCTCTTATCTATTTTATAGAGTATAAAAATAACACATTTAGCCCTCTGTAATGACTAAGTAATTGTTGCCTCCTCACTGAGGGAATATTTGATATTTCAGGCATGCTTATAGACTTCATTGGGAAATATGAATTTGAGAGTAAGAAAATCACTCAGGGCTAAGATGTAATATTTGCTGGTTTTATTATTACTTTTTATTGTGATTCTTTAAGTGAACTGTATAAAATACATTGTTTGAACCTGGAAGAAGATATTTTGGTTTGCTTCACAATGCAAGTTAGCTAAATGCTGAGCTTTATTTTCACAAAATTATGTGTGATGCTCTACAAAACACCAGATCCTCTTTCTCTGCTCTATACCAGCTTCAGACAAGATTTGTCCCATGGCTCAGTCCCTGGATTTATGGTGGGAGGGGATATAATGGAACTATAGAGGGGAGAACAGGGATGTCAGGTACTGAGCTGTGACTCTTGGCAACTCAACAAGGAGGTGTATGTTGGTTGAAGCAGCTTGAGAACAAAACTGATTTCAGCACTTCACCCAAACTATTGGGTGTACAAATGTTTGATTTTGAGTGAGATATGTCAAGTCTACAGAAATTTTGCATTTTAGTCTTTGGAATGAAACAAAAGTTAGAATCTGAGGGTTTTACATGGGATGAAGATAATGCACCGCTTGGAGCTCTCAGTATCTATGAATAGATTTTATTATTCCCTCATTAAAACACAGGTCTTTCTGTATGTATGTGTATGATATCAACACGTGCCCATCTGTGCAATTCATTTTCTCCCAGACTCTTCCCAAAATCCTGGACAAAGTGGCCCCTGCATTTGTCATGAACAGCTGCAGCTTCCTGGTGGAGAAGTCCCGGGCATCGACGGCACGTGTGGTGGTGTGGAGGGAAATGGGGGTGCTGAGGAGCTACACCATGGAAAGCACCTACTGCAGCTGCAGCCACGGGCTCTACAGAGTGAGTAAATCCTTCCAAAAACCCTCTGCCACCCTCCTAATGCACCTCATGAGCTTGCATGGAGGAGATGGCCATTGTGTGGCACTGTGTGCTCTCTCCAGACCCATGTAGACAGAATTTCTTTTCAGGGGAATCTCATTCTTTACCCCTCATTCTTTTACCTTCCCTGCCAAGAAAGTAGAGTCCATCTCTGAGGTTTAGTTGAGCAGGGAAATAAAAGGAAACTTCAGTCTGCAGCCAAAAGCACTGAGCTGAAGAAAGGAATGTTTTGGGGATGATATAGAGACTTATCCTTGCAAGGGCTTTCACAGTCTTGTAATAAAAGTTCTGGCAGGTCATATGGACATTTTTGAGCCTAATTCAAAGGTAATTAACTGGAATACTCGTTTGTACAGGCTCATTGCCTAAATGGGGGCATGCCTAAATGGGTAAATTTAAGAGCCTCCCGTGGAAATCCTACATTTGGAGTTTCCTGTTCCTGACAGGCAGAGGCAGCCAATCTAAGGCTACTTTTGACAGATGTCAATGAATTCTAGGTATGCCTGAGACTGTGATCTAGACAGACCTGAATTCCATATCAGATGAGGTTGGTAGGAAGGGCTGTACTTGTACCAAATGCATCAGGCGTCAGTCTGCGAAATCTCTTGACAGTTTTTAAGCATACAGGATAAAGTCAGGTAATTGTATTTGAGTGATCATAATTCTCCATTTATTCCATCGATTAATTTTTTTGCTTTCTCTTATTCCAAACCTGTTGCTTCTACATTCCACCTCATTTCTTCCACTAGAGAGCAATCCTTATCTGTACAACATTAATAAGCAGTTAAGGATCCTGAAAGACCCTTAAGGAAAGAGCCATTATTACAAATAACAATTAATTAATAAGACATTCAAATTATTATCTTTGTAAGCTCTATACTAATCCTTTTACCTCTCTGTAGAATGTAGCAGGAAAGTATGCTGTTTTAACCATGCTCTACCATACACACATCAATTCCAGGACAGGAAAGGCAGGATTAAAAAACAGCAGACAGTTAAAATCAAGAGAGTGCAATGCCCAGGGCAATTATATCTAACACTCCTTACTCCCGAGAAGTGCTAATGGCTTTTTAATAGGCACCACAGGTCAAGACAGTGGGTTTGAATCTTTTTAGACAGTGGGGGGAATTCTCCTTTGACTGAAATCAATGACAAAGCTCCAAATGATCTCTGTAGAGAAGGATTTCACTGATTTCTTAGATAACCACAGTAAGACCTGAAACCAGTGACACATCAGATTTTATTGATATCTAATGACTTGTTCTTCATCAGCATCAGTGAGGTCTTTAACCAAACTTGCTTCATGTGTGCCATTTAATGCTTAAAATAGTAGGAAGAGAAGTGTCTTAAAATGTGTGAAATTATTTTCTATGTTCTTTCTTGTCCTCTGTTGAAACTGATCAGGGCCACAACCAGCCACTGAGGACAAGAACGAGTTCACATATGAGGGCTGGGACTGGTAGAGAATTCAATATTCCCATGTCCCTCAAGGAAGTCTGAAAGCTGTAAAGTAGTTCTGAAAATTCCATTATGCATGCCTTGAAAAGCTGAATCTTTGTTGGGTCACTGGGTTATATTTTGAGGTCACATATTCTTGTCTGGCTTTTTGAGCTTTTTTTTTGTTTAGGGTTATGATTTATCTCAAAGATGAAGGATACATGAATATTCCCATTATGAAGATTTCCTTCACTTCTCTAGGATAAGACAAACACTTATTGCAGCTTCTATGATTCAGGCAGATTTAAAGTATTTCCACTATATTTTTCGTAATGCACTAAGTACCCAACTTGTTAGTATCTAAATAGAATATAATTTCTTATGTTGATTTTACTGGAGCTGCATATAAATACATACAATATCTCTTCCAGAAAATGGATACTTATAAGCTATTTCCTCTTCTTTTTAGTGGTCTTCAGAGTTGGTCCTATTTACTTGCCCTTACAACTGAATTAGCAAGAGTGTGGAATTGACAGACTGAACTGAAGATTTTGTTGCATAAATACCATTTAATCCTCAGCTTCCATCTATCAAACCAAAGCTACTTCATCAGTATCTTGGAGCTCTAAAATAATTCTTGTAAACTGGAAATTAATCACATAAGAGGTCATGTTTTTCTAGCGGTTTCATCATGAGTTCTTCACTCTTGGACCCTGAAGTTGGATGTGTATCTAAGCAGTAGAATGACACTAATGCTCACAAAAAAGATGTCAACCTCCTATACTTAGGGCTTTCTGACATTTGGTTTGGAAGATTTGTTTAACTGTGGATCATTGAGTCAGTTTTTTAATTGTGTATGACTGATCTCCCTGTAGGGATATATCCAGAATATCCCCTGGACAGGCACACCCTTGTGTTTTTTTTACTTTTACACCTTGAAGTAAAATACAAACAACAGCTAGGATTTAAAATATCTTAATAAATGCAGCAGAGTCTCCCAAGTCCAGCATCATCTAGTGAATCAGTGGTCAGACTTCTATTGCAGAGCAGCAGATTTGGCCTTTAGTTTTTTTCCAGGTTTCAAGCTATTTTTTCTTTTCAATTCAAGCAAAGAATTCATTGAAGCAGCTGCTTTGCTGTCTGTGAGCACAGGTACAGCACTTGGAGCTGCACAGAGGCATCTGATGGGGATTGTCCAAAGGATTTAGGAAGAACAAGAAAGCTGTAGAGATGCTACAAGAGGTTAAAATATTAATTGCACAAGGCTGGTGAGTGTACCTCATCTCACCACAGGTCGAGGAAGGACTGAGGGTTTAAACCAGAACTTAGATTTCCTGATAGAAAAGCTGTGAAAGTTTTTCCCCTGGAATGTATGTCCCCTCTCTTGGACTGAAATATTAAAAAACTTTAGTGACTGAAAGATAAGGCAGGAATTGAGTACTATTGATATGTAAATGAGAAACAATAGTGACCCCAGCTTCCTTTAAGTCATTTGATTTCAAATGGAGAGGAGAGTGGAAATGAAAGGAGAAAAGAGATGGTTTGTCTGACGAATCTCCCTGTCTGTGTGATCAATGGAAATGCAATAAGCCAACTACCCTTAAGGAAGCGAAACATAAAACTAAAGAAACTATTGATCTTATCTAAGGTTTTGTTCAACCTAGGAACAAGAAAAGGTGGTGGTAAAATATTCAAACTCTTTTTCATCTTGTCTAGATTGCCCAAATCAATCTTGGAGGAGCCCTATCTCCATTTGAAAGTTGCTAAAAACAAAGTAACGAAGTTTCACAGGCAATTTTGCCTCCTGTTTCTGCCGGTTGGCAACCCGGTGGTCAAACCAGAAAATATCAATAATAAAATAATAAACACCTTACCATTTCTTTGCTTATGTGATGACTGTCTGCACTGGTCCCTCGTTGGAGATTTTACCGCTCCAGCTTAACTTGATTTCAGTTGCTGCCTCCCTTTTCTGGGATGCAGAGGCCCCTTCTCATTTTTGGTTTTGAAAAGTCTGAATGCAAGGCTGTGCTGTGAGGAGTTCTGAGTGCAGGCACAGCCATGACCCCAGAAGAATTACTCTTCTGTCATGTCACACTCTTTCACCATTCTTCCTGATTCCTCGTTACCTTGCCTGCTAATTAGGACCCTTCTGAAGCATATTCCACTGTGCTGTTCCATTCATTACTGCATCCATCATCCTCCAAGTTAATACCTTTAGTGCCGGGGTGTACAGCTGAGTTCCAAACCATATGTCTTGGTAATACAGCTAATCTGAAAAATCGAGCTGCATGCTCTGTGTGTACATGTTACGTTGGAAAAGCAGTTTCCTTGGCATGGTGTGCCTGATGGAGGAGTTGGAGTACTAATGGAAATGGGAGTTTAGCTTTTTGCTTCAAACAGATTATAGGCAACAAGGAGTAACAAATGGGTTTTAAAATTATTGTAGGTATCTTGATAGTATCCTATGAAGGAGATTTTACTGCTGGTATGGATCCCTCTTTGAAGAAAGCTTTTGGGAGAGCTGAGAAATGATATTTTTTTTTCCTGTCCATTTTAATTCTTCTGAGTCAGAGGGATTGAATAACCCAAATTTTCTCATAGGACTTGATTAGAGGGAAAAGCCATCCCTTTGCAGAGACACTGGAACTGGAGACCTCAGCACTGAGCAGTGTGGTCATACAGTTCATAAGGCACTCTTGATATGAAATCAAAAAATCTTTGCTGGACAGAAGTGGTGAGAGTTAGTCTAATTAGAAGATCTGATATTATCTGTCCCCTTTAGCCTGATCAGCATGGGCTGACATATTAAAATGAGTGATGAATCAGTGATTTGCCATGGAAGAGTGGCTGAACTAAAGCAATACGCCAAGATGAAAGCCTCTCCTCTTACTCATCCCTCAGAAGATCAAACCTGCTCTGGTTTGATCTCTCTCTGCCCAGATGAGCCAAATTGTTACCCATGTATGATTGACCACTGAATTGCAGCACTATTTTTTCATAATTATCAGTGCACAATTAAATATTTTCTTTATCTTCCTTACTTTTGAAGATTACTTACCAAATTTCTATGAGGAGTTTTTTATGTATGTTTTATTCATGAGCAGTTTATTATGGTTAATAGTCAGAAATTGAGTTGTTTTGATGGAGTTTACAGGTCACATGATGCTGCTTCTGTTCTCCAGTAAGATGTATATTGTTCTTGTAATTGGAAGTCTGGTGCAGAAACTTGCAAATAATTTTAATTTGGCCTGTTGCCAGTATTCAGCCACCAACAAAAATAATTTCAGCAATATTCCTGCCATAAAGCATGTCTGATAAGTAGCTATAGACAGAAAAAATAAAGAAATGGGGTATATTTTGTGCTTACTGGTGTACATTTCCGAAAAATGATTACATCATCTTTGCAAGTCTTACAGAGTTTTTTTGCCATTTCTGATTTCTTTTGTGCCCCAGAGTTTATACTTTTCCTGAATATGAGTAAGTCTCAAAAGCATTCAAAAGCTTCTTTCTTTAAAAAAAATCATCTCTAAAATGTGTGTTCTTAGCTGACCCTCAGTGCTCTAGAGATCTCATTCTAAAGCAGATGCTGAGAATAAGAAGAATAATTTTTCTTTCTGAGAGGTCTGCTTCCAGCTCTGGTCCAAAGTGGCTCAAATTGGAAGCAGCTGTAACAGCAAGAAAAGTATAGAAAAAAATAGTTATCTAGTAGTAATCTAAGGACTGATGTTTCAAATTAAGGGTGTTGTTTTTTCCCTTTTCTTAAGTTGCTACCCAAGGCAAAAGTTTGCATCCTATTTGCTTTATTTTCCTGCCTCTGTTATTTCCTCCCACCCCTTGCACTAATTGATTGGTGATTCATTTTGTAAGATGTTCTAATTGTAGCTTTTAGGTCTGTGGGCCTCACTTCACAGAGCTTTGCAGGGACTAATGGTATTTAGGAAGTGGGGGAAGAGAGAAGAGGTTTCTGAGCAAACAAATCAGGAGATGGTGGGTGTTTGTCCTTCTTGTAGATGCTTAAATCTACAAGGTTCTTATGTGAAGTTCTTATATGAAATTCTTACATGAACTTCAGAAGCATTTCCCCTTGTTAAGTGTTTTTTATTGTTTTGTTTGCTTTATTATTTGACAGGATGCTAACTAAGAAATCACATCTTAACTGCGCTCAGATCTGTTTGAAGGTGTGTTGATTTTGGCTCTCAGATTGTTTGGAAAAGCAAATTACAGAACATTGTAGGGATTCTTTGGGCCTTATATCTACATGAAAACCAGTGTTTGCCTGTAGGACCACCTCAGCAGATGTCATTTTTCTTGACGGGGAATAAGACAGTGGTATTAAGACAGGTGTGACCAATACTACAGGAGGTGTAAATACCATCTCTGTTTCCAAAAGTCATGGATGTTTTTGCCATCTGCTAATTTTTGTTGAGGGTGTTCAATGTTGCCATATGGGAGGGCTATTTATATGCATTTAAATTATTCTGTAAAGTTTGCAAGAAGGAAATGTTGATCTCCTTATTCTGTTTTCCCATTTCCTGATCCATTCCAGAGTCAGTTTAACCTTGTTTTGGAAAAGATCAGTCACTGAGTAGGGTCACTTTTCTTATCATCATATCTGAAGAAGGCTTATTTCTGGCGTTTTTTTCTTCTCTTTTTTGACAGGGGAGTTGGTTTGGGGATTTCCAGCCCTGTATAGGGTTAAAACACATTTTCTGGCATTAGTGTAACTGTATTAAAGTTTCTGCTGAGAACACTCAGCCCTTCTTTCCACATTTGCCAAATGTGGAAAATGTTGGTGTTTTGTGAATGACTTCAGAAAATCTGTGGGCCTTTAGTCCAATAGGCAGAGTTTTGCTGATGTACAAAGAAGCGTTTCCCTGCCATGAATGATTTGTTAACTCTTTCAAGAAGTCAGTGCAGAGGTGGCTGCCTGCACTGCTCCATCTGGTGAGGTGTCCCATGGATGCTGCCTTGAAAGACATTTTGTTAAAAGCAAAATGTCCCACCCAGCACCTGCTGCAGTGGATTTCAGCTGTTGCTCAGCCCATCTGCTTTGATGTTCCTGGGCTGCAAGATCTGAGTGTTGGGGGATGGAGGAATGTTCCATTGTGCTTGAACTCACACTGTTCCTCAAAACAGGGGAGAAAGATACTGGAGAAGGATGGCACAGAGCTTTCTTTAGCCTCCCTGTCCCCAGAGCACCCAGGAAGCACTAAAACCCAATGCAAAAATTATCAGGGGCACTGGGAAACAGTATTTTATTCCTTCTAATTATTGCTCAGCACCCAAGGAAAGACAGGTTGGAATTAATTTCTTTTTGTATGTATGACACAAGATGGTCACTGGTGCTAACTGGATCCTGAATGAAGATACTAAATTTGTTTTTCACATCTTATTTTGATAATGCTTTCTCCTGGGATGTTGAGCCAGCTGTATCCCTGACTCGCTATGACCTTGAGAAGATATCCCATGCCATATGGTTAAATTACAGCACAATAAAATATGAAAACAGAAGTGAGATCATAATAGATTTGGCTCTGCAAAGCTGGGAGGTATCCAGCCCTTTTGAGATTCAGTGGACATGGCTGGCATGTAAAATAGAAAAGCAGAGCTGTCATGCACCTCTTTTTTGGCCCACCCTTTTCCGCTGTCATACAGTTGTATTAGCTCTGCTGTTTTACCCCTGCTGCTTGGGACTCACCCTTGGAGAGCTTATTCCAAAAAATCCTAAAATTCTCCTTCATTCCTTCCACTTGCTTATGATGTTAGCAATGTTAATTGTGTGTCCTAGCTGGTAGTTGACTTTTTATTAAACTTAGGGATGTAGCATGCTCCATGGGGCTGGGGAGTGGAAAACAGGCATCATCTTGAATAATGCTTGTCTTTAATGTTGAACTTCCTTCAGCTTTCCTTTTTTCCCCCAGTGTGGTGTACACAACTGATGTTTCTAGTTTATTTATGGGATTTTTCCCCCTCAGCTGCTTTTGCACTTCCCCAGATACTTGGTTGCAAGCCAGTCTTCCCATATTCCAAATCTGCCCTCCAGAAAGGAGTTGATAGGTACTGACAGGGGCTATCAAACTGTTTCTCTACAAAGTGGATGAGCAACAAGACTGCATAGAATCAGAAGTGCAAGTGTCCTGTCATATCCATCTTCCAGCATTTCAGAGAACAGGACTAGGTGGAAGAATCCCAGGTTTTGACATTACCAATCTGGGCAGCCCAGGCACTTGAAGCAAAAAAAACCTATTTGCTATTGCATTTGGGGTTGCATGGAGAAGAAATTGCATTCTGTGAGGGAACAAGACATGAATCAATGGCTCACCTCTGTATTTTCACCCTGCTGACAAGTGACTGCTATCGTGTCTCCATTTGAAAATGAACAAAACCAGTGTACTCATGTGGAGACAGAAAAACAACAAATGCTGTCACCTTGTGATTGAGGGAGTAGGTTTGTCCATGTGCTGTAAGGAGGAACAAGCTCTCCTAGTATTAAAATCAGTGCTGTCATGCTCAGAAGTCAAACAGTCTTTTGTACTGCCAGGAGGCTGAAAATGCCTAGCAATTTATGGTCAGGCTAATCTCTGAATTGCATTTATTCAGTTTATGGGCATAGCTGAGGACCTGGTTTGACTTCAGATGTTAGAGCCTTAACTATATTCACAGTATAAATTATCAGTGCAGACAAAAAAAAGTATAAAAATAAAGCAAACTCAATGTTTAAAGATTATTTTTCATTTTCTATTTAAAATATTAAACTGACAAATCAGACAACTGCAGTCACACACACGCATGTGATTTTTCTGGGTGAAATGTTACTGTTTTGTTTGAAGTCCTCTAAGAAATCCAGAATGGCATGACCTTGAATGTGCATGGAATCTCAGTCTTCTAAAGAAAAACCTCTTGGGAAGGATAAGGAATAGAAAAGCAACATTCCTAATGAAAACTATAACCACAACATTTCCATGGTGCCCCTTTAAAAGCCCAAATATCATTGCACATCATCCTTTCAAGTTTTCTGGGGAATTACAGCAGCTAGCTTTTTGATTTCTGATGTCTCTCTTGCTTGTTAATCTGGCCCCGTGTGGATTTATTGTACAAATCTATTTGGCAGCTGAAAATTGCCCTTTGATGAAGCTCCTAGTCTAATCATGAACTCCTCAGGCATGGAAAATAAGAATGGGTAGGTGGAAAAGCACAGGCTAAAAGAGCCATGTTTGCCTTTGACTGTGTATGGATTTTTAGAAGCATCTAAAGTTCAAAGTTTTTGATTACAGGATTTTCTGTGAAGATGAATTTCTTTCCTCACAGGATCATAACATTTGCCATGCTGGATCAGATCACTGGTCCATATAATCAGGTATCCTGCCTCATGCAGACACTGTTTCCTCATGGCTCTAAAGAAAACAAAACCTGCCCATAAGCAACTGATTCAATTAAACTAAGACACAGAAAGGAAATAATCCTACCAGCCTGACTTGCCTCTCCTCTGCTTCATACACTACAACATGAGCCCTGATTATCATTTTCAAAACTTGGAATAATGAGCTGCATTCTCTGTGATTAATAATGTCACTTTTTCATTCTCTTTTGCAATCTTTTATCAGACAGGGCTTCCTGCAGCAGTGCATTCTATCAGTTGATGCCCATAATATGTATATGCTGTCTGTTATTAAGCATAAACTGTATTTTGAAATCTAATCTTCCTTTTGCTGGTTTCTGTACCCTTTAAAATGCGCTTCCCACAGCTGCATTAGTTCCCAGTTTGCTTATCTGTCAGCTCTGTATACACTGCCATCCTCATACCTCTGTTATCTACTGTGTTATCCAGGTCTCCTTGTCTGGTCTTCCCTAAAATCACACTAGAGGGTGTGTTCATTCTCTTCAGTCTCCAAATCTGCAGATACATCCTTGTTCCACCCAGCTCATTTCCTTGTTTTGTTTCCAATTCAGATTTATTTATTCTTCAGCTGTGCTGAACTCTTTTACTAATTGTTACCTTTTCTCTATGTTTCTTCTACCACAAAAATGGTTTCCAGTTGCCCAGTATAGCAGATCTGACTATTATTTCTCTGCATTGACAATACTGAATTCCTTCCTTACTGACTGAGTGCTGACATTTTTTTTTGCTTAAATCAGAAGATGTGACCTTGCCTGGTGCTTTAAACATCATAAATAACACCTGTGTGTCTTCAAACTGGGCTGGGTGGTGGGCTTGTCCTCGAGTGACAGGTCTGCCAGCTAGAGAAGATGAGTATTACACCTGGAAATTCTGCTCCTACTGCAGCTCCTTGGGTACAATAACAGTGTCCTGTGCAGCACAGCTCCACAGCCTCTCTGCCTTTCTGTAATTCTCTCCCAAGTCTGGACTGAAGATTGACTTGACAAGTATTTCAGATTGTTGTAGTCCCATACCAGATGTCATAGCAAGAGCAAAGGGAGCTCTGTGCTCCTGCCCTCCTCTGCCATGTCCAGGTGCAGCCTGTCCCATAGCAGGGAAGGCTGCAGTTGCTGGTAAAGGTATCAAGCACTAAAACAGAATTTTAATAACAAATTCATGCAGCTTTGATGCGTAGATGAGACTGTTAGTTCTTCTGGTTTGACCTCTTGTACATCATAAGCCTTTGGGCTTCACCCGAGAGGCTTTGTACAAAGCCCGTTAACTTGTGTTTGTGTAAACAGAAAAATATCCAGGCTGGATTTGAGAATATCACAGGATTGGAAATCTATCTGGTCCCTTGGTATTTTCTAGTTGTCAGTAACTGTTAAATATTATTGCCTTATTCTCATTTGAATTCATCTGCCTGATGTTTTAGCTGCATTTGTGCTATTTTTCTCTGCCAGTTTAGAGAGACCTTTAGTAACTTAGAGTTTGTTCTCTTGGAGGTACTTACACAACACAACCTAAGCGACCTTTCTATCTTTTTTGATAATTAATTAAACATGCTTAATTCTTTAATAGTTTGTCTATATTAGAACATGCAGGAAAGTGCCTCTGAATTAGCTAAAGGTGCAAGTGGAAATTCTTGTGCTAAACCACATTAAGCTACATGTCAACACACTGAAGCAGAATTAAGGTGGCCTTAATTAAATTTGGCTTAACTCATTTCTAAAGTAAATTAAACCAAACTAAATTGTAAACACTTTCGTGTTGAATACCAGAGCAGAAATATGTTCTTCTGTGTGTGATAAACTTGTAAATTTGGGGGTATGCTTATGCCAGATGAACTCTGAGACAGAAATTGATAAGCCTATCAGGAGAGTTTGGAATGGAATTTGAAGTTTTATGGCTTATCTTTAGGTAAGACCCTGCATTGCATACTGCATATGGATGATGAAATAAAACCCCCCAAAAATGCTGTGATCTGCCTTGGATGTGTTATATTCTAATTTTTGTCTAAGGAATACATGTGCTGCCAGATGGTGGGAGATCCACAAGTGAAGATATGTGGTCTAGAAAGAGACATTTTGGCACAGCATGCAACATGCAGAGATGCAGATATTGGGGAAAATTCAGACATCATTTGCATACTTGTCATAAGCAGGGAAGTATGTATAAGCAGGCAAGTTCAGACCTGACAAGGCTGAACATAGTAGAAATAATAATAATAATAATAATAATAATAATAATAATAATAATAATAATAATAATAATAATTGTNGTCAGTTACTTACAGCCAAGAGAAGAAAGATAATTTAGAGACGTTCGATGCTGATGATGTGTGATACTCTTCTCTATAGACAATTAGAAAGATATCTCTGATTGTCTTTTGCTGCAAAACAGGCAACCACTGGGATATTTTCAACCAAGTAGTTGCCATAAATGAGCCTCGTTTAGCAAGAGTGGACAGAGGAGTAAACACAAGCACAACGTGACACTGGATTGTCTGTCTAGACCAGAAGTATGAGATGCAAAGGCACATTGGGATGATGCATTTTGGGAACAGATGGCAGAGTGGAGTTCTATATTATAGGATTCTTCAGGGCTTTTGATGCAAAGGAAAGACAAAAACCTTGGTGATTTTACCAGACAGTTTTTTAAAGGTGTAAATCAAGGGAGGAATGAGAGATAATCATTGGTTGCCTAAACTGATCTGAAGTAAAAGACTTTTTTTGGACAAGTGAGCCATGCACTTTGGAGGAAGAGAAGTAGCCTTTCATGAAGTAGTAGGGGGGAAAACCCTATGAAAACAAATGCAGTTCAAACTCAAACACCTTGTCATAAATAAACTGAACCAGTGCAAGAAAAACTGCAGATGCAATAATTTCTCAAATGTCTCCACGCTACTGCTAAAGAATAACGAGCAAAACTAATTGAAAGATCATCTGTGTTGATAATGTGTAATTTAACTGGCTGCACTAGAACCTGCTAGGAAAATTTTGGAAATTATTGGATTTAAACACCTCCAGCTACTGGTCTGTTCCCTGCTTGGGGAGAACAGAAAAGGCAGCAGCATGTCTGGCTAGGATGAGGGGAATGGCAGTGTGCTACATCTTCATTTACTGATAATTCAGGTCTGCATACTGCAGGTAAGATGGCAAAGTCTGGGAAATGATCCTCCTTGGCACACTGAATTAAAGCAGAAAATAGGATAAGCTACCTCAGATGCACTTGTATTCCATGCAGAAAAAGTAAATGTGTAGCCATGGGTTTCAGTTGGGGTGAGATCTACTTGAGATTTGGGTGGCAGCAGTAAATACTATTAAAGATTCCAAACATTACAGATGACTAATTTGTAACACAAAAGATGTAGTATCCACTGCAGTTCTATTTTGAACTACTTTGTAACAGGAAATGATGAATTAATCTTTGTTGTGGGAGTTTGTGGTTACCTAGACACCAGTGATCATGACCCAATTACATTTAATGTGGGCAGGGGACAGTGTTCCTATTAACAGGTTTTCTTGTATATTTTTTCCTTAATAAGGGTGATTTTTCAGAGCTGAAGAAATATTAGAGTTAAAGCAGACCACAAGAGGAAAAAAAATGGAAGTATTATGAATAGAAATTGAGTCCTTTTCTAAAAAGGATTTTGTTACATACCCAAAAAGGCACAATTCTCTAATCAAGAATTGAGGACATGTTCAGTTAAAAATGATGCTGGTTGAGTAGCAAAAAGAAAGTAATAATTAGTGTAGAGGACAGTGACTCATAATACTGATGAAAAATCTACGTGATTGATTATAGTGAGACGGATTTCTATTATTTCAGTCTCAGTTTCTTGTTTGTTAGCACTAATTGTTTACTAGTATTTCTGAATGTAATGAGTAAACAACAGTAGAGGTCATTTCCCTAAATGTGTCTCATGAAAATAATCTTGTGAAGAATAATAGCATAGATTTATTTTCCCTGAACAAAGGAAATAGGGAAAATAGACACGAGCCACTGAAATGTTGGAAATGGATATAAGAAGATAAAGAGTAAAAAATTCATGGCAGTCAGTCCTTATTGACACCATCACCAGAAAATAAGTTCTGGAACACTACTACAGAAATTATTGCATGGATAAGATTTTTAAACAGATGCCTTTATTGAAGTAGTGCCTTTTATTTGTTAGAGGCATTTCTTTTTCCACCCATTGCCATGCTAATATTTTCAAAGATTATGGTTCCTGTCTGGGTGTTTTCAATAATGATGATACTAAAAGCTGATTATCTTTGCCCTTATCATTTCTTCCTCTGGGATTTATTAGGTCACTGGGCTAAGAGCAGAGGGAACAGTCTTTCTTTTCACGACCTTTTCTGACTGCCATGGATTGGCACCTGTAAGACAGAGTTATTCAGTTTGTTACTTCTGACCCAGAAATGGGAAACTTTCTAGTCTGTCGACTGTATACTTAGTCCTAGTACAACATTTTTTGCTTTAGGGATTGGATTTAGAGACCAAATTCTCACTAGGCTGGTGCTAGGACTTATGCCTCTGAAGATGCTTTGCCTCATTTTCTATTGTCGTCATCATCACCGCAGTCAACACTTTCTCAGCACCTTTTGCCACGGGAGATAAAAATATTGATATGTAGCTGGGGAAAGCAGGTGTTGTCTTTGAAATCTTCTGATATTTCAAGCCAATGTTCCCATTTTGCACTAAGGTGAAAACACAGCCTTTTAAAATAACTTGCAAAAATTGAAAACAGCTGATCACAGAGCAGGTCACTACCCTCTTTTTGGCTGAAGAAAACTCAGATTCCATTCTGCCTGCTTCAAAGCAAGGATTTAGATTGCTAGAAGGTCTTTTGTTGAACTTCTCCCTGCTTCTCGTGTAAGAGTTGTAATATTTTGTGTAAATAATGAGAGGTTCCTGGAGCCAGAAAGAGACTTAATTGCACAACCCAGGAGCAATGGTACTTACCTAAAATAGAACAGCCCCCATCCCTCATAGGGAAGAAGGGAGCTCAACTTGCAAGGATATTTTTCTTGTGGGGTCTGATCAAAAATATCTCCCAAGAGCTGAGCAGCTCTTCCTGAGAAAGGTCACCTGTACCCTCTCATACTCTCACAAGGAGGTTTTGTCTTAGACAAAGCATCTTTCTCAAAACATTTCTCACCAAATCTCTTCCTGTTTCCTAACTTCTCTTAGCTTTATGAATAAAGCAGAAAGTTTCTTTTGGGGGTGCTGGAAGTAATGACTGAATTCCACAATGAAATTGAATCAGAGATTCATAAAAAGCAGCAATGAAAAAGATATTTTATAATGAGTTTGAGGAAGATACTGTAAAATGATTTTGGGAGAGAAGTACAGCTGGGTACTACCAGGGCTAAAAAAAGCCTAGAAATTTTGTACAGTTTACAGTAGCTTAGTCCTGCTGGAGATCCCTTATTTGATAAAATATAATTTAGACCAGATATATACAGATTTTCTTTTGCTACAGGATCCATAAGGGCAGTTTGCAGTTGCTCATAGGTACATTTTTTTTTTTTTAAGTGGTCATTTGTTTAAAAGATATTGCTCAGTAGATTGTGCAGGGACTTGTTCTGGTTTGGAGAGGAAGCTGGTAGTTAATAAAATGATTTTATCTTGCAAGATAATTGAAAGCCGAGTGAAATTATTTGGTTTGAATTACTATCTCTACATGAAAACAATGGAGTATGAATCTAGCATTTCTGATGGTGTTTACTTTAGCCCTGTTTGGTTTTTTTTGGTTTTTTTTTACATGATATTATACTTTCAGTTCTATTTTTACTGCCTTTCTCATGTTTTTCTTTCTAGCCTTGAGGAGGAATAGGCTTGGATCTGTTGCGGGAGTTAGGGAGAAGGGCTGCATAACCATGTCATGATGGCCCAGAGCATGTATGCCTGGCTGGCTGGCAGTGATGGGGAAGAAGAGAGACAACCCCTGGCACACAACATAAACAAACAAGCCTGAGCTACTTGGCGATTTGTTCACAACCTTCAGCTCTCCTGTGCCCAGGTGAATTGGCACCTGACGTCAGCCCTGTCGCCTGTGCTGCCAGACAGAACCATTCCACCAAAGATGAAAACTGGGGATGTGCAGTAGGCAGCTGGACACCAATTTTGTAATGACCTTTTAAGAGCAGCCCTTCTGTCTCTTCCAGTGAGAGAGGATGAAATAAATGGGATCTGAAAGTGGAGCTCAGGCTGGCTTGGAAAGAGCGACAGAAAGGTCGCTTTTCTGATCAAGCCAGTATGTTCAATGATTGGAAGGACTTCCAGAGGTCAGAGCATTGAAGATTTTTCTGGGTCAGGAACAACCCTGCTAACCTCCACATACACAGAAATGCCTTGAAGTTCTTATCTGACTGAGCAGCTCTAGGTAAAAGTGTTGCACAGGCCGGGTACCTGCAACAAGCCACCAAAACTTCCTCCCTGGTTTCACACATTTAGTTCTCACCAAATCCATTGATTTTTGTACCCTTAAATATGATTTGTACTGGGGCCTGGTATTGAATGTCAGCTTCGAAAATAGGCCTTGTCAGGACTAATGCAAAATTCACTCTTGTTGTTAATTTAACGAGATAGATCGGCAGACATTGTGCATTTATTAAACAACCATAATTATATTTATATTAATGCTAGTCTCTGCCCAGGAGAGATTCAGACCTGGCATAATAGGATTTGTTTGTAGTGCAGAATTGAAATCTCTGAATATAGACACAGTGGTAAACTCAGGGCTTTGAGAATGAAGCCATGTTGTGGACTGAGCTTGAGCAGCTCTGGGATGTTTGCGTGCTGGTTCTGCAGGTGAGGCTCTGGGCTGTGACAGAGGTACATGGTTAGAGCTCATGTCAGACCCTGGGATTACTGCCAGATTTTTGGTTATTCTGGATGCTGCAAAGTCGGTACTGACTGCTTTCAGGTGCACTGCATTTGAATGTTCATTCTTTTTAAAAGGTCAGCAAAGCATCCTGACAGTTCTAAAGGTGCCCTGCTGTGCCTGAAGTGTGTTCAGCTTCACGCTGTCTCCTCTGTAGGATATGGCATCAAGTAATTTTGGTATGATATTGATAATATAGCACATTTTTATGTGGGTAAGGTCATTGCTTAGTCTTTGGAAACAGGTGAATGGGATTCTTTCTGAATTTTCCTATGTACAGTTATGTTATTTCTGGAAAACGGCCCGTGGTTATTTCCCTGTTCTGTTCTGCATTGATGTCCTGGGAATAGAGCAGATTTCTGGGACAGTGGCAGCTCTGCTCAGTTGGTTGCAGGAGGCAAGAACAACTTCAACTGGATTCAGCAGTGTCTTCCTGCTTTTTATGCTGACACAGTGCCCACCTTCCCTCCTCTGAATACTGATGTCCTGCATCTTTACTCTGCCTGTCTGTCACTGCAAATAGGGGAGAACAAACTTGACAGTGGTGGATTGAAGGGCTGTAAATGGTTATTGATTCCCAGACTTCTTGCATTCCTAGAAGTGGGGGTCAGGAAGGGTGTGTGCTTTGGGACAGAGCATGCAGGTTTGTAGGGGTTTTAGCATGGGTGAGTGACAGGATGTACATGATTATGATTTTCCCACGGATTTGCTTTTTCTGGCTGTGTGCAAACGAGAAATTGTGCTTGGAAGAAGGTGTGCAGAAGGTTGTGTGTATGTCTGTGAGTGTACATTTGTCTCTGCTTACAGGCAGAACATGAAACACAGGTAATTGATATTAGCATTGCTTGAGTCTAACAGAGAGATTGAACTTGATCTTGGAGGCCTTCCCCAACCTAAATGATTTTATGATTCTGCCAGCTGAGTGCATGTATCTTGTGTGGATATGTGGAAGGCACGTAGATATTCCCTGTGGTTCTATTCCTGGAAAGGTGAAATAAAATTATGATGAACTCTGTGTCATTCTGCTGGCAGGTGACATTGTCACAGTTGCTAGGGCAGGTAGGGTGGGAAGAAGGCAGAGGTGCATAACCTCAGCCTTCCTGCTAAATCTTTCCTGCCATAGCACGTAGGGGAGTCTGTAGTAGCCTGTGAAAGGGAAAGGAAGATCTATTCTAAAGGAAGAGAGGAAAGAAAATGCACGCAGCAGTGACTGAGTTCAGATTTCATTAGCTTCTGATATCTGTGTTCACAGGAGAAAAAATCACATTTTCTTGGTGACCTTTTAATAAATGCAAAACGGGGGGGAATTCTGTCTCTCAGTTCCCTTCCATTTGTAACTAATTGGAGTGGAGGTGTGCAGTGCACAGGACTGCAGCAGATCCTCTAAAGGACAGCATGCTCACAACACTGCCATTTGTGCATTTCCTGCTTGCCTGTGGGAGCCCACAGGACAGCAAAGGAGATGAATGCCTTGTGAGGTTCTGTCCCTTCCCTTCCTCCACCTAGGATGGGAGCAGAAGGGTGGGACAGCCTTCTCATACTCAGCAATTCTGTTCGATGACACTTTATTGGCCTGAGGGGTGGTGGAAAAAACCAGACCAGGCAGTGCCTGTCAGAACTTCTGCCTTGAACTGTTACCTGCTGCTTGTAGGGCAAGGCAGAGCAGCTTATCCCTTGAAATGTTTCCTCCTGTGCTGTTTATTAAAAGGTGGAAAGGAACTTTCATATCTTCTTAATTCTCCTTACCTTTCTTTAGGGTCTTCTACTGCTTTTCAGGCACATCTTTCTCAGCATAAACATTTTGGGATTTGAAACTATGTGGATGGATTTAGTAGCAGAGTACGGGGCAAAGCAAGACCATTTCAGCTGAAGATGGAGATGTGGAGTCAGACCCCGTTGAAGTGCCCTCAGCTTACTGATACAGAGATGCTCAGCATCTCGCAGATGTGTAAATGGTTCATGCCCTTGATCCTAATTACAAGACTTTCAGGGTATTGAGATAACAGTTTAGTGAACTGTTGACTCGGTGTCGACCGGTGGCGCATGAGTGGGAACTTTTGTGAATCCATTGCTAGAAAAGAGAGATCTTATCAGGATTTCTCATATATTTTTTGGAAAAATCTTTTGCTACCTTCTCTGGGAAAGAAAAAGCTTGGGTAGATTTGTGAATTCACATGAAAAGGTTCCTAAAAGAGGGACATCTCAAAGAGGGATCAAACTATTGTGGTACAGATTTAGCTTATTATCTGCTCATATAGCCCAAGAATGAGAAGCATGTGGCTCTTCTCGGTGTGTTTGGAATACATAAGTACAGTCCAGATGGCATTTAAGGTCAGGCTGGCTTTGCTGGAAATCCTGACTGGTTGAAATAAGGGAATGTAAAATTCTGAAGAGAAGCTTATTTCATGAAGACTGAATAACAGATATTTCAAGCCCCAAGGTGCTTCATTAAATATCCTCTCTTTCCAGTCAGTTCCACTGATTTCATTTGAGGGTGTACAGCTATGACAAACGGAATTAAATGTGAGCTCTCATAACTCCTCACCCCAAATCTAAACCTTAAAGAGCTTCCAGTAAGGCAGAATCAGTAATTGAAGGCATTCTCCTTTAAGACGGCCAGAATGCTCCCAAGACAACCAGAAATGTTTTACCCATATTTTTGTGTCAATACTACTGAGGCTTGGCATAATCCCAAAATACATCTCATTTATGTGTATGTTCTTGAATTTAAAAGGAAAAGAGAAAAACGATAAAAATAATAAAAAAATAAGCCTAGAGAATTTTTCCTCTGTTGCCCATGGCACATTTTTTTGTACAATAGTACAAAATTATTTGTTATATATACAGAACTCAGTCTTCCTATATAGGAACTGTAGAGAATTTGCTTTCCACTTGAAGGGAAAATCAGTAGTAGGGTACATGGAGAGAATAATTCCATGTAACCCGTGTAATGGGCTGACGATTTGTCTGTGAGTGGGTGATTAGTCCCTGTGAATGGCTGTGCCCACAGCTCTTGCAAACCTGCTACAAGAACACTTAGGGACTGAAAAAAGTCTTTGTCTTCACTGATTGCACGTAATCCTAATTGGGTTTTGGATGCACAGCAAGGTTAGTGCCACCAGACACTGCACAAGGTTATGATTATGCATGATGTAAGCTGCATCATCCATTGCTTGCTGACAAATGTACTGTCTCCACACCCAGACAAAGAAGTGAAAAAGAACAGGTTATATTTTTCCTAAATCATTTGCCAATCATTTTTGTTTTTCATTAGGAGTCTGAAAGAGTCTGGATAATTGTACTGCTCAGCATGGCTTTGTGGGAAAGGGCTTAATTTTTATGTTTCCATTTATTGAATTTTATTGTATTGTTTCTTAGCTCACTGATGAATAAATCCTAGTTACACTGAAGCAAATGCCTGGGAAATAGAAAAACAAGTCTGTGTTACTCCTTTGTATGTATTGGGGGTGACAGGTATTGCTGAGTGTAATTAATTCACTTGTAAAGGACTGAGATCTGCATTATCGTGTTTTCCCATTTTAACACTAATTACTAGAAATTATTAGCACGGTGTTAATAAATGAGTGAAGACTGTGTGCACAATTTACAAGAGAAGTAGATATGAATCTCTGTGTGCTTCTATTTAGCTCCTGCCTGTACTTTCCTGACTCACAAGAGGTGAGTGTTTGTACTGGTGGAGTGCTTGTGTGTAGGAAATATTTGTGAGTGCAAACTCGTCTTTGCTGAAGACTGTGACTGAATGTGGGCACATACATGGGTGAACTAGTTCAAAACACTTTCTCTCAGACCTCCAAGTATGCAAATGTGCACTGGTGTGTCTGTACATGGTGAACATGTTCTTTTTATCCTGTAGTTATGAATGGGTGTGTTTGCTATGGTACCTGTGTCTCAGAAATGTGCCCCTGAACTGGTGATTGTCAGTCTGAGACAGAACTTTCCACATGTGCCCTTTTCTCTCCTTCATCCTCACAGATGTGTCCTCTATTAGTAGCAGTTAATTAAACCTTTTGGTTTTCTGTTGTTTTGGGGTTTGGTGTTGGGGGTTTTTCCCCAAGAAATTATGCATAAAGAGCTTGGCAGAAAGTGGTATTTTCTTGAAAGTCACGTCTAGCGCTTTTTCCCCCACTGTCAGCCAATTACTTCCTTTAGTGTCTGAACATAAGACTTGCCAATAAAAGTCCCAAAATAGCTTCTCTCACTATTACTAATGTTTGCCAACAATAGCTAGGGAAGAGGAAAGGAAATCTATTTTTGTAGCTGGGTTCTAACATGAGGTAACCCTGCAGGCTTTAGTGAAAACTAATTCGGTGCCTAAAGTTGAAGGCTTATTTATACTGGAAATTTTTTTGACCAAATTCAAATATGACAGTTGAGAGGTGACAGGTGTTGGCTCCTTATGGACAAGAAGGTGTGAGACAAGTGAGTGCAATGTAATGCAGTGAAGTTTGGCTGGGGTTTGGGACGTTGTAACCTCTAAATGGAGGACTGTGGAACAAACATGAGTATGTGCCAGTCTAGGCTCCATCCACAGAAGAGATCTTGTCTGAGCTTTCTTCAGGATCAGGGCTGAATGTGAAGGACTGCAGAGCTGAAGTGGAAGGGGCAGACAGGTTCAGCTCAGCTAGGGATGGACAGACATATTGAAGGGACAATTTTTCTTGTCCAAACTACAGCTTCTGCAATGTTGCTCATCTGGAGTGGAGAGAATTTGGAGCCTGTACTGAGAAGAATTAAGTGCAGTGCTAGAAATAGAGTTAATTGCAGATGTCTCTCCTTGCCAACCAAGCCTGCAGCTGAGCAAGGTGAGCAGGCCTGTGCAGGATGGACAGATTCAACCCAGAGCCCAGGTCACTAAGCAGGTCTGTGGTGATGAAGCAGAACCGGGTCAAGCCAGGAATGCAAACCAGTGAATCAGGATCAGGTCCAGTGGTGGTGTCTGGGGTCAGCCTAGGAATCACTGGTGGATCTGCAGTGACAAGGAGGGTCCCAGGTGAAGCCAGGAACTCAATTTGTGGATGGCAGTCTGGACTGATGTAGCCTATGTGCAAGATCTGTGGGATGAGGTGTCTGCTGCTTTTGCTTGGGAGGCAAAACAAATTCAGGCTCCCAGTCACTGTAATAAAATCTATTCTGATAGCAGCAGGCACCTTCCAATGTTGCATCCATCCTTGAGCATCACCATTCTCTCCTCAACTCATGTGGCTTTTTGGTCCCCTGATTGCCCCTGAAAAACTGTGGTTGTTTATTGTCTTATTGAGCCTGTCCAGATTCCACCCCTGTCCACCCCTGCTCTGTGGGACAGCACCAATACTTTATCCTACCTCATATCCTGGCATCCAGCTGCACTTGTGGTGTCTGGAGATCCTTTTTCAGAGTGGCTGGTGCTCAGGGGATGGGCAGTTCATCTGCCTGAGGGAAGGACTTGGTCTCAGTGGAAAGGGGAGAAGCAAGATGTGGCTGAAGACCTGTCTGTGGTCCTGGTCCCAGTAGTATCTGTCATTTTGTCCAATTTCATGTATTGTTGGCTTTTTATTACAGAGCATAAAGGATACAAGTTCTTTTTAAACCAGACTCTTTACTGTGGTTTTGTGGTGGCAGTTTTTTTGAAATCTAATCTTTATTTCTTGTTAGCCTCTGTTTTTTTGGTTTTTTTTAATAAAGTATGGCAGAATTCCAGATTAACACCTTCCAACAGGTTTGTTCCTATCCACGAGAGGTGAAGTGTGAGAGGTAAACAGAATTGTGGGCTCTCTCCTTAGCTCTGCCAATGCCCTTGACGAGGTGCCTTTGACTAGGTTACTCCTCCTCTGATTCAGCATCCCTGCTTGAAGCTTGCAGTGCTCTCCTACCTCCCTGAGGGTATCCTGCAATTAATTGAGGGTTGTATCTAAATGGTTTTAGCATGCAGGCTGAAAGTCACCAGGGACAAGGCTGTTACTAGGGCAGGAATAAAGGTCAAGCCCTTGCTGACATCGTCGTCTTGATTAATTAATACACTAATCTCTATAACTCCTCTTCAGCAAATATAATTTGGCCTCAACCCTTATTTTGTTCATTTTTCTGTGACTTAGCTTTGAGAGAACTAATGCAAAGACCTTAATGGAAAAATCCTGCTTTTCACCATATACCTACCCCTCGAACAGCCGTATAACTTTTTCCCTCCTTGTTACCTTTTACTCTCTGAGGGCTTTGCAGGAAAGTCCCCTGGCTAGTTAAATGGCTCTTCATGGCCAAAAGAGACTTATCCCTCAGTCCAGGTTTTGAGGAGTGATAGCTGATTGCTTCAACTGCTAGGAAGACAGTGTGTGGAATTGATTGAAGGGGGAGAACTAATATTTGATTCTATTTTCCTGTGGATATTTCCTATGCGAAAGTGCAAGACCAATTCTAGAAAACGTTAGGAGGAAGTTTTTGTTCCCCAGCTGAAGGGCTGAGTCACCATCCATGAGTGCAGCAAGGAGGTGTCAGTGGTTTGGATTCTGTGACCACATAGCCCTGAGGCCCAGCATTTTGGGACAGCTGTTTTTGAGCACAGAGTCTGTCCAGGATCTATTAGGGATTGCTACCAGCATCAGAAGAGGCAGCAGGGCTTGGAGAGGAGCAGAAGGCAGAGCGAGTGAACGTGTGTGGCGAAGCGCAGTGAAGCGAGCCATCCTTGGATGGGCAAGAAGGAATATTCCCTCCAGTGATACCCACTGGGAAATCAAAGAAATGAAGAAAATCTCTCCTTGTCTTCTGTTCAGCTCTTAGTTCTGGTTTGTTGTACTTTCCATTCCTTCGTGATTACATCCATGTCTCAGTCAGGTATTGTTTTCTGCTTGAGTTGGGAACATTCCCTAAAGCTGTTCTGAGTGCACAACAGTCTTGTTCTCTTTCTTAGGCCAGTTTTAGACTGAATTTTGGCAGATTACACAAGTGTGGAATGTTTGCTGTCCTGTCTTACATCATCATTTATCCTGTATCATTTATTTTTCCTTTAACAGATTCTTAGCACTGTCAGTCTAATATGCATCAGAGGTTGAAATGTATTACCATAATACAGTGCATTGTGGGTAAACCCATGCAAATTGTTCTGTGGAAAGTCGTGCTAAATTATGTTCTTGGGGAAAAAAAGGCAGAAAAAACAAAGGCTTTTTTTTTCTTTCCCCTTTTCTTAACTGTTTGTTCTGTGGATTTCTGAGCAGCTGCCAGAGGCACAGGTTTAAGGGAGTTGTTTGACATTCAGCACCACGTGCAGTGACGCTCCTCCCCACAGGACACTGCTGAAAGGATGGAGTTGAAAACTGCACTGGGTTTTCTGTATGTCTCTGTGATGTTTAGTCTTAAAACATTAATAGCTTGTCAAAGGAAAAATCTGAGTGAATGTTGGAATACCACAGTAAAGAGGAATGTCTTGACACTTTCTTGTCTCCATTGTCTCCTTCTCCTCTTCTGTAGGAATATCAGTTTTTGTGAACTTAAAGGGCTTCAGACACCCCTTGGCAGAGGAAGTTCTGATCATATGTAGTGTTGTTTTTAGATCTTTGTCTTCTCTGTTCTCTATTACCAAGGTCATTTTCTTGGGAACTGGCTCCTTAGTTCCTCTGAAAGTCCATACACTTTCCAAACTGAAGCAGTAATCCTGCTTTTGGGCAGAGCACTTGATTGTAGTAGAAATGATTGCAATGTCACAAACAGAGGATTATTATTTTCAGTAGAAATCATAAAAGGACTCCTAAGAAAAAGGCAGCATGTTCTTATGCAAATTTTCTCAGGTAGTACGTCTGCAAGATGAAAAATCCTGAGAGCCTGTAATCTGGAGTCAGCATCTCCTCTCCTGATAAAGGTCTGTCGGCTTTGCTGTGAATGAACAGCAGATTTTCAAAGACTCAGAAACTTGTAGTTTGTTTTTAGAAGTCCTGTGTGCTTCTCACCTGATGCTCTCTCTAGGTGAAACATTTCTCAGCTGCCCTCCATTTGCTTATTTCTGGTCTCCATCTCTGAAAAGGTCAATGTGGACATGTTCATGGCAGAGCAAGGGGCAATGTGTGCTTTTTTGTGGGTCACATCAGTTACCCCACTTGAGAGAGCTGCCTCTCCTCACCACAGCTCTGTGTCTCTGAACTTGTCTCCTTTCCTTCAGTCTGTTCCTCACAGTCTTCTTCTTTATTTGTCTCTGTCTCTCCTAAAACATAGAGTATGAAGGTATTAAACTGACCCTCTGCTGGTGGTATTATAGAAGAGAAAATACTGCCAGGTGGTTTGCAGAAGTTTGTATCCAGCTGCCAGTTATGACCAATGTTCTCCTTGGTAAATATGTCCAAATGCCTAAAATCATCTCCATGCTCCATGTCAGCTCCTCATGGGCAAGCACCACAAGTTCCTATCTCTTGTAATAGAGTAGAAGCTTTGTTTTGATCCTCATTTTTGCTTTCCTTTTAGTAATATTTTTTTCCAATGAAATTTAAGATAAAAATATCCAGCATCCATATATTAATGGCTCTCAGTTTACTTTGTGCCTCTGGACATGTGGGCTGTGATGAAATGAACCTTTGGGCTCTGCAGGCCTGCAGACCCTTGTTAGTGGTTAATGGCTGTTGGGTCACCTGAAAGGACCTTCTTGATCTTTGGTTTCTAACTGTGGATATCACATCCCTGGGCTCATTGCAGGATGTCCTTCCTAACCCAGCTTCTGAATGAAATGATTAGTAACTTGCCCTTGGACTGTCTGGTGAAATCTCCCTCTGACCCAGCTTTCTCATGTATTCTGTAATTTTCTGTGGTGTTATTATATTACATGTTCATTTTGTGAACCTATATTAAATCAGAGCAGACGTCAAAGAGGGTCCTGCAGTATTTCTGCCTGAATTACCCTCAGTGTTATCAGCCATTCTCCAGGTGACTAGTATAGAGTATTCAAAAGAAAGAAAGAAAGGAAAGGTCGTATTTTCCCTGTTATTGTCCATTTCTCTGTTAAATGTGACAAGCAGCAAGAAGGGTCCTGTGTCAGAATGATTACACTGACACCTGTGAGAGAACAGCCAGCGAGCTCCTTCCTTTACTTCCATCCTCCCTCTTCAAAGGGAGCAGGCACCCGGCTGGGGGAAGTCCTCTCCTCTGCCATGTGTCTCTTTCCTCTGATCTGAGCTGGGCAGAGATGCTTTTTGTGCTTTCCCATGTGCCTTTGGCTTGGAAAATCAATGCCTCCTTTGTTGTTTTAGAAGTGCTAATACAATAAATTGTAGAATCATAGTTGCTTCCTGTCACTGACGCTGAGGTTGTAGGGAGGGATAGGTGGGAAGGCTGGCTTTGATGGTGTTTGCTGAAGATGACCAAAGAGAATTTGTGATATGGAAAAAAGAAATTAGCTTGGGGGAGCCATTTATAATTTAGGAAAAAAGCCTCAGGTAGCTCTTGACATGTATCAGAATAAGGGGATGGATATAGAAGGCATGAAAGGTTACAGTAATGAAAACTGAAATGAGAGAGGAAGGTGCAGAGCTGTGGATTGGTCTGTGTCCTTACCTCTCACTTGTGAGGGTCTGTGTGAAGGCCAATTTAAAGTAAGTTTTTAAGGACACCAACACACAGAGGGCCTCAGGATAATCCCTTCTGGACATGTGCATGTAATTATTCCACCATGGAAGCTGCTGTGTGCCATCTGATGTGCCCAGAAAAGCCACCCCCAGGTGGAAGCTCTGCTCTGAGGCCCTTGGCAGAAGGATATGAGGGATTTTGTGGAAAGCAGAGTTAGACCTGGAAGAAAGAAGTAAGCTTCTATGCTTCAAGGTGTGATTTGGAAAATAATAAGGGACTCCAAGGACTGGAATAATGAGAGTTTGTGTAGGCTGAGATTTGGATGCATTCTGCAGCCACAGGTTCCCTGGCAGAGCTTGTAGGCAGCCAGGATGGGAACAGAGCAGGATGCTGTGGGACCATGCTGGCTGCCTTGTACACAAATCAGTGCTTGCACATTGTCTGCTCTGTTATTTGATATTTGATTAAGGTTGTAACTCACAGAATTAGGTGAAGCCCAGGTTTTTTTCCTGTAGGAATTGTAGGGAAATTAAGAAACTGAGCTACTAAAAAGAAATCTTTAAAACTGGCCAGCAGACTCAGTTGTTGACTGTCTAAACCAGGTTCAACAAGGTAAATAATTATAATTATGATTCCTTATGTTTACAAACTTATTTGATGCCATGAGAGAACCACCAATAACACAACCACAGGAACTGGACTAACACTGGGATAAGGAAACCCAAAGACTGAGAGTGTTAACAGAATTGATAGGGCCTTGATAATATGAATTTTATTCTTTTGAAGAAGTACAGGAGCTAGAGGACAAATGAGAAATTAATATATAAAGTTTCATTCATGGCTTTCAAGGGTAAACCTAGGCTAATTTTCATGCAGAATGTTATCACTGGGCATCCCAGATAAGTCACAGCTGATGAAAAGAGAAGCTCCCACAAAAAGAAAAAAAAAAACCAAGAAATTTTGGGAGTTATGGGGTGAGAAATAATAGGGTCTGTGTGTAGTCAAAAACCTATTTAAAAGGCTGGGAATAGTGGATAGGATAAGGCAACATTGGGATGGAAAAAAAGGTAGAGGTGAAGGCGGCAGATACCACCCTGTGAATTGGTGCTGGTCAGTATTTATAATTTGAATTGCTGGAAGGCAAGGAGATAATAAGATAATAAGATCTTCTGCTAGCAGCTGATGCAAATTATACTGTGGGAAGAAGGGCTGAAAAATTGTGGGTACTAGAATGGAAGATGAAACACAGGCAGTGGCAGGGTGCAGCATGTTTGAAGGAATAGTTTAAAGCATTCAGACACATGGCTGGGTTCTGAATTAGCTCTAACCATTCAGGAAAACATAAGTAGCTATTACAAAGACAGCTTGATAAAGATGTCTGTGCCATGTGCAGCAGCAGCAATAAAGAAAAATAAAGTTAGTGAGATGCCTGTGTGTGTGAAGAAACAGAGAGCCTTGGAAGATGTTCTAATATCCCTGTAGATGTGAGTGGTAACACCTCCTGTGGAGTACTCCGTGTGCTATGGGTCATTCCTTTGTAAGAGACAAAGCAGTGATATACACGGGCTGGAGGGAACAGATGAAAAGTGTTTAGTGGCCTGGAAGGCACCTTCAATATAGGGAAAACATTGGGGATTCTGGAGCTGCTGGATTATAGAGGGAAGGGATAAAGCTCAGCAGTGCAGCGTGTGGCAGGAGCACCGAGCGCAGGGCTGGGGGAGGCTCTGCCGTGCTGGGGAACCTCAGAGGCAGCACAGCAGGGAGCAGAGCCCACCTCACAGGGTTCTCCTCTACCTGACATTGCAGCCAGCCCAGGACACAGTTTCAGTGGTTTGTTAGATTCCATCTAGTGTGGCAGCAGAGGGATGGAGATAATGCAGGGTGTCACACTGGTGTTTGAGTCACGCTCTGTTGGCTCTCACTAAACCTGTTCTAGTGCCCCTGCCCCTGTGTTGGGAAAGTTGTTGCAAAACTGAAAGGTTCCATGATCCTGGTGTCTCGTTTGGGATGGGGAATTAAAGCACACTAACCTTGCTGTATCATTTTGGTCAATAAATCTTTTTTATCTGGTGGGAAGAATAGAATGTACCTGTTAATTTAAATGCTTGAAACCATGCATAAAAATAACAAAATGTTGTGTAATATAATAAAAATGTGTGTCACCATTCCATGAAATTAAGACACAACAACTGATTCTTTGCGTAACATATAATTAACCTGGGGATCCCCATTGTGAATGACATTATGAAGACAAATGACTTACTGAGATTTTTTAAGGTGGATTGGACACTTTGAGTAGCATCTACATTTACATTAGCCAGGATAAGTATCATAAATCATTTTTTTTCAAGGCATGTGATGATCACCAGCCAAGATTAGAAAATTATTTTACACCCATGGTGAAATATGGCCAAACTGGGTAAATTCATAGCTGATGAAAAGGCTTGGGTGGGCCAAGAGTCTGCTTGCTTTTCTGTACATCAGAATTATTTAGAGAGGCAAACTTTTTAGTGGAAGAAGAGGGGAAGAAAAGTCATCCAGGGATTAGGCTGCCAATTTAGGACTTGAAAAATTTCAGCTTCTTGCTTGCCCAAACTGCTTTTAAAAGCTAATTCATTTGACACAGATTCTGAGACATAGCCTCACCTCACACTTAATCTCCAGATACCTCAGGCTATAACCTGTCTGTGACTTGGTCAGTGTTCCACAGAGTTCAGATAGCAGGGAAAGGAACATATGTGAGAAGAGGTAATGGTGAGACAACTGAGGAATTTTCAAGGCACCATCAGATACCAGTTAGCCTGTTGGGAATACTGGGAGCATGAAGAAGAAAGGTGAACAAAGCACTTGAATAGTTTCCAATAACTGGTAGTTGTTTTATTTCCTTGCACTGCCTCAGAATTCCTATGGAACAGTCCTTAATTCTGTTTCTTGGCAGCTTAAGTCTCCTGGAGCAGCATTTGCATTTCTTCAGAAATTAGCATGTTGGGTTGTTTAGTCTGTTTTCTTTTATTTTGTGGGGTGGTTTTTTTGGTGTTTTTTTTTTTTTTTTTTTTTTTTTTTTAAAAAGGGATTTAAAATAATGACATCACCTATGGCATTGGTCAGATCTACTGTCAAAGGATTGCTCTCTCTGGACTGTCATGTCTTCCTTGTACAGGCAGGCTTCTCCTCCCCAAAACTGTCTGCAGTTCTCAGATAGGAACTTGAGGCACTCCTGATCCTGTTACTGTGGAGCAGTGCAGATTCCACTAAAGTGTGCATTTCTGGCCTGGCCTTCATTCAGCCTCTTCAGGTCTGTTTGAAAAGACATTGTGGGACAAGGAGAAAGATTATTCAGTGTCTGCAGAGAGGGATAAACTTAGTCCAGCTTCATCCAGGGCCTAAAATAGGTCCCCAGCATGTCACAAGGAAATGAATGAGACAGAAAACCAATGTACTACTCAATTTTATTGGAAAGCAAGAACTCTGCAAAGAATAGCATCTTTCTACATGGTTTGTCTGCATAGGTGAAAAATATCCTCATTTGTCATTCTCTTTTTTGTTCCTGACACGACCACCCATCACAATTATGGCCCACATAAAAAAAGCAAACAAAAAACAGAAACAAAAACCCCCAGAAAAACAAACAAAAAAACCCCAAAAAACAACACAAAAAGAAACCCTCAAACCAAAAAAGTTATTGTGCTATTCCCTGTCCAACCTCAGTGTGTGTATGCAGTCTTTGAGGAGGTGGGAAGTTCAGTCCACCCCTGTGTAGTTTGCAAATTGTTGGCATAAAACATTAGTAGCAGTGTTGGGGTAGAGTGGCCAAGAAAAAAGAGAGCTCAGGTGCAACACTAATAAAATTTGGCTCTTCCAACACATGATGAACTTGACATATACTGAGTCATTCATGGGAGATGATTAAGGAAAGGGAGAAAGGATGCTGAGGAAGGAACAGAGAAGGAAAAGAGATTTTGGAGGGAGAAAAGGGTGGAGGGAAACAGGTGTGGAAATACTGCGAGGAAAAGGTGGAAAGATGTGGAAATGGAAATGTCAGACAAATAGCTAGTCAGTGGAAAGAAGGAAAAACCTTTCCCCACAATAGAACTGGAGAATTCATAACCTAAATAACTGTTTTTTCTAGAGAAATTAGCAGCAAGTGTTTTGTTTGTTAAATCCCCCCTGCTCTTCTATGAGCAGTTTGTCCAGGACTCTTTCTCCAGCAGATTGGAAGGAGAGTATATTTCATCTTCCCTTTCAGTCTGTTCCTTGAACAGTGTTGCTCATGACATACATACCTTTTAATAGTAAAAGAGCCCATTTGAATGATTAAAACAATAATTACTTCTGCGCTGTTGAAGTTTGCTCAGCCAAAACACCAGCTGAGCTCAGCAGAAGTTTTGTCAGGAGATTCAAAGCAAGTCAGGCCTTTTCTCCTCACCATGTGGGCAGAGCACCAGATGTAATGAGGACAGATGTGAGGACAAGGCTCACTTCCCCAAGGGTGCCAAGGTGGTCAAGGTTGCCATTAGCTTTCTTCTTGTTATCATTCCTCTCTATCAGCGTCCATTGACCTCAGCAACCGTTCCTTCTTTCTCATCCTTTTATCTCTCCCATCCTTTTATCTCCTGGCTCTAACTCCAATCCCTCTCATCTCTTTCTAGAAATTCCTGCTAGCCTGTTTTTTTTGGTTTTTTTTTTTTTTTTTTTAATTTATTTCCTTGCATCTTCAGCATTTTCTACTCGCTTAATCCTCTTGAAATGTTTTGGCCTAAATTCCCATCCCCTCCATTTCATCTATTTTCCATGTCATTCCTGCTGCTGAGGGATCTCTGGGGCGTGAGAAAACCTGGATTATTCCCTGCTGTCCTAGTTGTCCAAGTAGCCAGTTCCCCAGCAGGTATCTGTGTATTTTCATTCACAGGGGTTGAAAGTACAGTAACCTTCAGGGCTGGCTCAAGCTAAAATTAAGGCTGCAGACACCAGGCACCAAATGTTTCATTCAGCTCCCTAAGTTTGTCCTCTAGAGCTTCCAAATGGTTTTGATTAGTATTCCGAGGGAGAGCACACTGATGGAATTAGTGAGAAACCAGACTGTCAATTTATTTATACCCAGCCTTAGGGCAAAGCCATTGTGCATGTGTAAAGCTGTTGAGATGCAGGGAATATTCTGTAAGTGTGTGTGTACATGTGTTGACTGGAAGTGGGTTTGCAGGGAAAATCTGCTGCCCCAAGGACTGAACAGTGACCCAAAGCAGGAGAGACCACTAATGTGGCTGTGCTGTATTTCCTTTTAGGAAAAATTTGATCCCTCCTAAATTTTCTCTCTACTTGTATTTATTAGTATCTCCCAGCTCTAATTTTACTGTAATTCTCATTACCCTTGTGGAGAAATCTTTAATTTGACTCCTGGAGTCTTTCCACCTCCTTCAACAATATCTGTGTTCCAAAGACTATCGCTGTCTTTGCCTCCTGGAATATTTAAAGCACATGAGTAATGAATAATAAAATTTTTCCATTACATTGTCATTTAGCCTGGGAAGTATTTTGAGGGCAAGCTGAGAGATATTGGAAACATTTAGTTGTGGATATTCATTTGATGCATCAGTGCTGAGCATGAATGAACTGGTTTTCCAATACAATTTGATCAATTTTGTTTAGGAAAATTTGTATTGACAGTGTTGAGGCCAAATGATAAGTCTTTTATTCCTGTTCCTCTGTTTTGTATTACGGTGGAAAATAAATGTATCTCAAATTTGGACTGTTATTAGGCATCACCTCCTCCCATTCTGTCTGTTGCAGTATAAAAATGTGAAAAAGGTTTAAGAAAAGTTTTTCAGCTCCATTACTCTCTATAATATCCAGGAAACAATTAACCTGTTATCCCTTAACATGATGTCTGCAGAAGATTATTGCATGACAGGGCCCAAGGGACCAATTTGCATTGTGCAGTGGAATGTGATGCACCAAGCTGGGGCTGGTCCAGACTGGCACTTTGACGTAATGGAGAGCAAAACCCGTGTGGAGCTTTGAGCTGATCATTAAAGTGAGCTGGTTTAGTTAGCATGTTTCTGAGGCTGGACTAATTAGGACTGATGAGCTTGTCTGCAGATTTCTGGTGCAGGGGTGCTGCTTCCTCCCTCAGAATTTGCCTGGATCCTTTTGGCAGGGGAGACCTTGCACCATGCTCCAGTGGCCACACAGACGTGACCAGAGGAGGGGACAAAGCTGTAAAAACTTGTGCCAGAGGAGAAGATAGGGTCACTGAGAATCCAGGCTGGCAGGACACGGCAGGGGAGGTGCTGGCAGGCAGAGCAGCTTCCTCCTGTGCAGCTGTGACAAACAGACCATATATTGTCACTTGGTAACACCCAGACGTGGAGCTGTGCTTCCTACCAGCTTCTCAGCCAAACCACACTGCATCCCTTCCACCTTTCTACCTTTCTTCTTTCTGTTGTTTCTTACAGGATATTTTCATAACTCTGTAAGCGCAATCTCAAAATTTCTGCAGCTGGCTGTGCCATATGGCTACAAGGGAAATGCCTGGAGGTCAGGCTTCCCTTTCAGTAATGCAGGTGAGACTGATTATTAAGCACTACAGCAGGTCCTGGCATTGCTGGCAGATGCCATCAATAACATTAGTTCAACAGGTCAGCGCTGTGCCCAGCTTCAGTTTAATGACAGCCGTGCTCTGCACCTCTAGATCCTCCCTCTGCTGAGAACTGAGGAGGGAGGAAGGAGAGAGAAAGTTGCTTCAGTTAAAAATAAGTAAATGTCCATATTTGAAGTGAATAAAGTATGCTAACAGGCAATCCTATGGCTGAGTTTCTAGCTGTTACTCCTGAGCTGTCTAATATCAAAGCAATATGGGTCCAGCATACAGCAGCTCACTTCAGTGCGTGAGCAGTTACTGTCTTAGGCTTCTGAGGTGTGTTATAGTGTTAATGTTATTAGTATTATTTTGCTCATAGTTTCTTAAGGCCTCTCCATATCCTGAGTGAAGCTCTAGGGAGTCATAAAGCCACAGGCTGATTTTCAGCTCAGGCACTGTTTGCATCTCCTTGATAGCTGCTTAGTATGTTGCCTTAATCTTGGAAGCAAGACCCTGAGATGCACCCCAGGGAAAGCCTTGAGATGTTCTTTGTATTTTTTGCCCCTGAGAAAATAACACTCTTGCTGTGGAAATGACACCTTTTTTTCTCTGAAATGTCACCACTTCTGCCTGCTGGTTGCAACTATGCCACACTAAAATATCTTAAGTCTTTTAAAGTAAAATAATAAAACATTTAGGAATCTATTTAGAGCTGCTGAGCATTCTCATTGTTTTGTGTTAATGACCCTCAGTTCCCATAAACTTCTCCCTCCATTTTTTGTTTTTCTTATAAATTATTGCTACACTTTTTGTACCCATATCTTGCAGTAGAGGTGAATAGGAGGAGAATGGAGATGATGTCAGACATTTGCCCACTGTGATAAAAACACTTAAGAGACTGTTCAGAGGGGAAAAGCCAGTTTTCCTGGTGCCCTACACCCTGGTGCCTAGCACTGAGGCTGTTCCCTCAGACTGTGTGTGCTCTTCTGAGCAGGTCCTTCCGTGTCCAGCCACACAGAACATGTTTGAGCCCTGGATTATGTTCATCATAACTATAGATTCATGCTTTACTCATAGGGCCCCAGAAAAGAAACTGAATTACAATATCTTGTCCATAGGAAAATGCATTTCTGATCACAGAGGATTTTTTTTTATGCCAGATGATATTTGCATGTGCTGGACCTGCTAGAGAGGAAATTATAGTGATGCTGTGCAAATAGTTTCTGTCCACTAACAAAAATGCACCAAAAAACTCCTCATTTATGTGTGAAATTTCTTTATGTGTGAAATCTCTTCTTTCTTCCATCCACCTGTGTGGTTTTGGCTCAGAAATAATCTTCCATCTATGCAGAGGTGCTCAGACCCGGGGATCCCAAAGCATTTTACAAATATAACTTTATATAGGAAAAGAGCAGAGCTCTGTCCCCTGTCATGGATTACTGAACACATTATATTTTATAGTATAAATTATAATGTGTTCAGTACCCATGAGATGCTCACTAACAAATATCTAGTGGAGAGTGATGTGCAGGCTGTGCTGATGTGGAGCCCACACCATGCTTAGGGCCAGGGCTTATTCTGGACTCCTGAGAGTTGCTAAGGAAACAGTCTGGGAATGGAGCTGGAAGTCTCACAGAAGCTTGGCTGCAGAGATGTTTTATGCTGCAGAAACACACAGGGCTGTTATGGGCAGAGGCAGCAGCTGGTCCAGCCCCTGATGGGTGGTGTGGTCACTAAGTGGCAAAGATGAGGGACTCTGCAGTTTTAGTTTCTTTTTGGTATATCCGAGCTTTGTTTGTTTCCTGCATGAAACTGCCATCAATTACACTGATTTACTCTGATGCAGGCCCTTTGGTGTAAAACCAAACACAGATTATTCACAATCAGCAAGGATCCACAGCTTGGAGAATTCCTCTCTTAAAAGATGAAGTTGATAATCCAGACCCTGTTTGCCCCACCAGCTTTTAACAGACTGAGAAATTCCTTAGAGGTGTTTGTTATTTTGCAATTACTTTTCAATTGATTTTCTTAAAAAAACAATTCATAACTTGTTAAAGATCTCTTCTTCTCTTTTCACCCCTTGTCCAGTTCCCTTTTCCATCTTTGCCACTGCCTAATGTTTATAATCACAGGATTTATTTTTTTCCCCATTACTTAGGTAGACAGCTCCTCTACAGAGAAAAAGAAAAACTGGATGATTTGTAAAAATGGATTTACAGTCAGATTCTCCTGGGGTCTGGGTCTAATTCTTACAATGACTTCTGAAAATTTATTTGAAACACTTAAACTCTTTGCCTCTGTTTCCCCTGCTGTAAAACAGAGGCTATTTTAGGATATCTTCTGTAGACCATGTGCTGCTAGTTAATTTACAAATGATCCTGTAGGGGAAACTTCCATATGTAGGACTCGTGAAACCTTGTGCCTCTCTCCATCAGGGCCTGCAGCTGGGAACGAAGGAGCTGGAGGAGATGGGAAGCAAGTTTTGCCTTGGTTTGCTGATTCTGCACCTCAAATCTCTGCCCTGCAGCAAGGAGCTGATGGCTCAGGCAGCTCTCCTGCTGGATCTGGAGGAGGAGATCACAGACCGAGCACAAAGGTCAGTGGCTGTCACATCCAGAGGGATCTGCTGTGGGAGTTGTGTTGGTGGGGGTGCGTTTTGGGTTTAAATCTGCAGAAATGGACTCTCCTCATGGCTGAGGTTTGCATCTTGGAAACTGCAGTGTATGGACAGTATTTAGAATTGAGATGTAATTGACCCCAAAGAAACTTCTGAAACAGTGGGTCCATGACCTGCAGCCATCCATGTGGAGAAAAAAGGTGAACAAGTACCTGTTATCTATTTTCCAGTGATTTTCCATTTTCCTATCAAAGCTGCTTACTGAAACATGGGGATGGTGCTGCCCCAGAAAAAATTCATCAGCAGGATACATTTTCCTGCTCACTGTCTGCTGGGGTTCTGTCCAGCTCAGATCTTCCATGGAGAGGATCTCCTATAGGAAAGGCATTATCTGAGTGCTGCACTGTAGGGAACAAGTGTTGCAGATTATAAAAGGACCTTGATAGAATGGTTTAGAGATTGTGGGCCACATACTGCAAGTATATTCCTATAAATTCTTTTCTTCGCTGCATGGATTCCTTTAAGTCATTTAGAACATAGATTTATGACTTTTCGATGGACAGACAGAAGTTTTGATCCCACTGCTTATTTAGGACATGCCTTTCCAAATTACAAAATTAATTTACTTGCTTCCTATGTTCAGTGGGGGGTATTTAAGTGAGTTTGCCCCCTTATAAATACAAGAGGAATTTGACCTGGAAGAGTATGAGATTATTCAGCTTGAATTTGTGATGAAGCAGAAATACATAATTTCTCTAGGCCATCATCACTTGTTAGTACTGTGTGAATCACATATGTTTGCAAAAATGTTTTTCCATAACAAATGGAGAAAGAAGGCTTAGTGATGTGACATGATTTGAAGCTCCCCGATGGCTTTGCCATCAAAGAGCTCTCTCAGCTTCATCAATGAACTTCAAGTTTTTCAGTTGCAGAAATACCCCTGTAATTTATAGCAGACTTCCAGTCTCTCCCCTGCAGGAACATTTACCCAACATTAGCACCACCTGTTCCTCATGCCAAAACCCATTCTTGCAAGCTTGTTCACAGTTTTAAATGTTTATGAGGGACGGTTTAAAAAGAAGGATAAAATGTAGAGACATTTCTTTGGATTAGCTGTGTTCACTTGTAGTGTGAACATATAAATGAAGCAATTAAGGTGAATGCTAAACACCATCCATGCTGTGGACAGCCATCCGAAAAATCATTGCTATGTCATTAGAGAGAGCTGCTGGCGCCTGGCTAGGTGGATGGTTTTGGGATATAAATCAAGCTCTCACTTTTGAACTGAAGCTAGAAGGGCCTGTGCATGAAAATAATGTATGGGAAGAAAACAGCCAAACCCTGACTTCCCTCAAACATTGACAAAAAGCCATCTGGTCACAGTAACTCAGTGAGCATTTTCTTTGATCTTTGTAGCCTTCTGTTACTTTTTCCTTTAGCTGACTTTATATCAATGGGAACTCATTCTATTTATCTGATACTGTGTGGTGGTTGATCAGTACAGAAGGAAGATCCCTAGTGACAAATATTTTTAAAGAAGTTAACAGAAAAAAAAAAGTTCTCCTCCTTTGTACAACTGCCATGTGTCCTCAGTAGCTGAAAGCAAAGACTTCTGCCTCTTCAAGTTTGCCCAGCAGTAGTGAGCACCTCTGTGGCATCCAGGAATGAATGTCATTGCTAAAAGGCAATTGATAGGTAGTTGTTAATTTTCACTTCACTGGGTGCAATTGCAGGTTTGTGAAATTTTCCTAGCTTGGACATAATTTGTTTCCATTTGCAGACCAGGCAAGCAGCTGAATTGATAATCCCACCCAGAAGTGTCACACTGCAGGAGCTGGTTGCAAAAGGTTGGGTGAAGGGAGATGCAGGGACCAAAGTGTTTGCTAGTATATTCTCTTTAAGAATAAATAATTCATGGCAAATGATTGTGCAGCATATTGATTCTGATTCAGAAAATTAATACTTTCCTCCCATGTTTCTCTGAGCCTAGCCAAGAGAATTCCTTGGTTTGGTTTTAGTGGGAATATTGGAACCAATGGAAGAATGCAGAATACTGAGGGCTCACTGATACAGACAGGAGAGCAGCTATTTCTACATCCCTCTCTCTACTCACAGGTTTTGAAAAAAAAACCATTCTTTATCAAAACATTTCTCTGGAGGAAGCTGAGGGGTGACAGTCTAATATTAATGTGTAAATATTAAGTTTAATCTAGTTCTGAGATGTAGCACCAAAATCTTGCAGCTTTATTGCTGGTATATCATGACATCAATGGAAATTATACTCTTCTGCTTCCTAGGATAGACCCACCTTTGTGGGTTTGAGTGAAATGTTTGTAGCTTAAAATTAGCTCTGTTTTCCTGTGTGGTTACCAGAAAAATGCACAGTATCCTTGCATACTTTCTATACTCAGAAAGTGTGAGTAGGTGTGGATAAAAATACCCATGTTTCTGTGTACCTTTGCCAAAGCAAAATCAGATTTGGGGATCCTTCAGGCATAACACAGGAAAATTCTGGGTGGTCACTTGGTGAATTTTTTTTCTTAAATACTTTAAATAGTGAACAGCAGTGTCTTTTGAACAGCTTACAAGCTATCCCTGTTCCAGAAGTCTGCAGTGCCCTGGTCCCAGAAAATGATATGCATGACAGATATTAAAGTGGGAGGTAATAGCTTTTACTGTAGCTAATGTTTCCTGGCAAAGGAAAATGTGTCCCAAAGACTGTCCTGCTGATGTGTCTAGAAAAATATGCAAATATGGGTGAGGCTTTCCATAGCAGTATTCACCAATATCAAAACAAAAGATTAGTTTTGTTCAGCCTGGATGAAAACACAAGCTTTTCTTAGTTGTTACGCGTTTGTTTTGTGGAAATCAAGCTGAAATTAAGCTGTGAGCAGTGTGATGTATTGCACAGTGCTGGTGTTAAATACATCTATCTCAATCTAGTGTGTTTTCTCTATGTGGGTTTCTGAGTGCCCATCTCTGTAATACTCTGGGTGACAGGTCAAGCTGTGGAACAAGAAGTTAATCCAGCACTGGATAAAGCTGACTCCCAGATGAAATGTCTCATTGCAAAGGTACAGAGATCAAAAGCTGTGGAGCCAGAGAACTCTTCTGTTGTGAAATCCCTGCAGTTCATGTCCTGCACTTGTCTCTCTTTGCCCTGGTGTCTGGTGTGCGTGGCATTGACTTGGCATCTCAGCATCTCCCTCCGACAGCAAACATTTTCACCTGTCAAGGTTCATAACTGTTTGTGTCCTTTAATTTCCTTCTTCAGGCTCTCTGTGCTCTGGGTGTGCTGCAGCCTTATTCTCTCACCACTGCTGTGGGGGGATAAAGGAGCAGGCTGGGTCCTGCTTCCCTGGAATAAAGTATTTGCTGTGCAATTTATAGAGCTCTGTCAGAGGCAGTGGTCAGTAAATTGGAGCGAGGTAATAGCTGTCAGGGAAGTGCCTGCTCTGATGGAGGCATCCTGTGAGAAGGGGGGATTTCTCACACTGGATCAAGTCCATTGTGCTCAGTGTGCTGTCTCTAATGAGCCAAATGAAGGTGAAAGAAGCCTTTAGCAGACCTAAATAAACACGGTTTGGTGCACAGACAAGAATTTCTTCCTGACCCCACTTCACAGTCTATCTTTCCCCTAAATTGCCAACTGCAAAAGGAATCATTCACAAGCATGAGTGGGGCAACAGTTGGAATAATTTCACATCAGAGGCAGTGCTACTGAGAATAAGCAAGAGGGGCTGAACTCCACCAGTGAGGCTGTGTGGCTAATGGGACAGTGTTTCCCCTAAACACATGATGTCCCAGGATACCATGAAGTTGGCCTAACAGCTCTGTGACACTGTTTTCAACATGTGGCTGCTGTCTCAGGAACATGCTGAAAATGGAATAAGTACAGGATGCAGCACAGAAGATCCATTAGAGCTCCAATGTGATGGGGAGGAAGAAAGGTTAAATTGCTCCAGGCATTATTTGTTTTTTAATTATCAACCTGTGCTTCTGGGACACATCATATTGACTCTCACATTCAGGCACCATCACCCCTGTGTTACTTTGTTGCTGTGGCTTTTCTTTTCACTAATAACATATTATTGAAAAGATATTTGGGTTGGTTTCTGCATTGAGTAAGTAGCCTTTTTTCCACCAGCACTGGATAGGTTTGATCTTAAGGACCACTCTGCCAAGATCAAAGGCCAAATATGTAGAGAATTTTCTGAGCTTTGCAACCACTTTAAACAAACAAAGCCATGTGCCAGGTGCTCATACAAGCAATTTATCCTGCTCTTTCTCAAACATGGCCTCATAAGACAGTATTTCCATGCCCTGGGAAGAATTACTGATGTTTCCAGCATCTCACCATGCCTTACAGTCAGTTCTGGCATTTAGAAATTTTCTGTGGGGAAAGTGAAATGCAGCTTGTACTTCAGACATTGTGTTTTTTGATAATAGTTTTCATGCCTCATTTCCTATAAAAAGTAATTAAGTTTTAAGTCACTGCTGTCCAGGTAGCTTCACATTAGTCATGACCACAGGGAGGATGGGCGGTGACTGTTCACATAAAGCAGGTTTGAGAGAGACAAGGAGCAATCCCCTTCCTCTCCAGCATCCTCACCTTCTTCCTTATGGTTTAAACTGATGGCACATTCCTTAATTTTCTTTTTTCCCCTGCCCTCCAGTTTGTGCTAGGGAATGTTTTGCATACACTGCAGCAATTGCAGCCATTTGTTCATGAGACATCGCTGGTGTTGAGGCAGACTTTTGTGAAGTCATTTTCTGCTGACTCAGACATTATTTATCTCCTGTGTTTCTTCATCATTTCTCACCTTTCTTGAGCAGAGCCAAATCTCTTTCCACCCCAGATGGTAAATATGTCTACCTCTGCTATTAATCAAAACCAGAAGGCTTAATCATTGCTCTGTTTCTTTGTCCAGATGTAATCTCTTTATCTTCCATACAGTGAACAGAGTTGGATTGGTCAGTGCACGGCTGGCAAAGCCAGGAATTGGCAAGAGGGATTTGCAGATCATTTGGAAATGTGTGTGCTGCTCTTCTATACCACATTGATGCACCATCATGATCCTGGATAGTATTGAAGTGTTGAATCTCCCATCTTTTCACTATAATGCACCTTCCCCTGATTATAGCTGTGCGAGCAATTTCACTCCTCCTTCAAACTGTGTGGCCAAAAGGTGATTCAGATCAAATGAAAGTGATTTTGTGGAAATGAAGCAAACAAAAAAAGGGAAAGTTCAAACAACAAAAAAATGCAGCTGGAGCAAAGCATGTTCCTTTCATTTGGGGCATCCTCAGTGCATCTTTGAATAGCAGAAATGCAACGATGGAAAACAGTTCCCCTGCCTGGTGGGATGGGTTCTTCCAACTCCTACAAGTGAATGTGAGTGTCAGTGTTACATTGTTTTGGTTATACATACTGAAATGAATTGAGGCTCAAGGGTTTAGGTGCCAGACAGGACCTCACCCTGCACAGCACCCATCCCCTCCCAGCTCGATGCAGCAGCAGTCACAGTGCCCAGTCCTGAGGCAGACTGGACTGCTGGGCTCTGGGGGGCCCTCTGACACATGGCTGAAGATGAAAGTGCTCTTTCATCACTTAGAGGATCTAACCACAGCAGGAATTATTTGACCAGACTTGATTTGGGTTTTTATTTGACTGGAGGTCCATTTTTCTGTAAGTAAAGATTTGGTGCATTTTTAACCTTGATCATCTGTAGACATTAAATACCTTGTGGCAGCTTTCACAAGAGGAGGGTGTTTATTGATTCCATTTTCCCCTTAGTCACAAATTTTATTGCTGGTAAAGGAATTTGAAATTTCTACTGTTATATGAGCATCTCTGGATGAAGTATTTCTGTATTTGGATACTGGAGAGAAAAGTGCTGTGGGAATGCATTTACCTAAGTTAGCCAAACTACTTTGTCACTTTGGTGCAGAACACGGGGCAAAAGGGGTTTCTATAATGCATTTCATAAAACACTTGTGAGAGCACAGTCTAACATTAATTCAGTATGACAGGTGTGAGAGTGGCTGAAGCTGGGCTTTGGCTTCAGAGCAGTCTTATGTTGCTGTAACTATTTAGGATCAGTTCAGGAAATGCTTTAACTCCCAACTGTTTCATAATACTCTCCAGCAATCTTTCACACTGATGTTGCAAAAGAGTGGTACCTCCTTGCACCCCCAGAGTCTGACCCAAAGAATTGCTGTCTCTGCTATTGAGAGGAAAAAATACCCTCAAATTTCAAGTTTGGATCTATTACTGATGTCAGATTTTATTGTTTTTATATGCCTTGATAATTCTGTTTTCAAAATAAAAATGTGAACCTTCTTTTGTCCACCCCTTCATCCTTCTTATCCTGCTCTCTTCTATGCCTCTGCTTTGTTACTGAGAGAATACAAGTCCAAAGAATTCTTTAGAGGCTCAACCAAGCAATGCAGCCTATAATGAATATATTTGGTATTCAGAAGGCTTTCATGTAGCTGTTCACAGGTGAGCCACTGGAATTCAGCAACTTTCATTAACACTTTCTAGAGCTGTCCCTATTTTCCTCCTATTGATTTTTATTATTATTATTATTCTGAAATGCCTTGCAAGCTGCTCAGCTTCTGTTGACTGCTATCAAATGCCAGCTCCATTTATACTGGGCTGGGTATAAGTATTCATGCTCATTTCAGAGGTAATTAATTTATCCTTTTTTAGCTAATAATAGCAATTTAAATAGATGCAGAAAGGAAGGAGAGGAAAAGAGCAAATGGGAAGAGAAAGAGATCATAGAAGGAACTTCAAACACGCACAGAAGCACTGCTTGCTATTGTATCTGTCTGAGGTTATTCAAATTACCACACTCACACAGATCTGACTGGACTACAGATAATGAACTTGTATATACCCAGCAGAACAAATGGGTTCTGCAGTGCCCTTTCTGTGAGGCATATTGCTATGGTGCTGTCTGGCATTAGACATTTTGGTATTGATTAGGAGCATCTGTATTTCTGGGCTGCAGTCTTTCTCCCTTAAGATCTGCCTTGAAATATGAAAGCCACTGGGGCTCTTCACATGCTGAGATAGAAAAATAACCCAGAGGGCTATCAGAGGTTCAGAAGTTCCCATTTTTGGAGTGTTCCCCAAAGCAATGCACTGTGAGGGGTGCACTCTTTTCTCTGAGGTGGCCTTTATGCAGAGCAGGACACTGCTGACACCAGAACAGAATAATGTGTTTTTTTCTAAGAGGATGCAAAGGGTAATGGGAGAATCAGTCTGTTTGGACTATTGATCATTTTGAATGCAGGCAGAGGTGGGATTTCAGATTGAACATGTCACAGGTCTAGTGCTGAAGAGGCAGGTTCAGAGCACTGTATGTAGCCTTATACAGACTATATCTGTACTGCAGCAGCAGCTGAACACCAGTTGCATTAGATTTAGGGTTCTGGCACAAGATCAGGAGGGGAAAACTCTATCAGTGCAGTTCTGCTGGTGATCCCTGTCCTTTGTTTTCAGCTGTTTGACATTATTCAGAGGACATGGATGCACAAGGCATAACTGTAGAGGGAATCTTTGTGTCTTTATGGTGTGGGGGAACCTTAGATAAACACTAAGGCTGTTTCAAGGATCTTGGTTATTTAGTGTTTCCTTGTGGAACTTTTCCAAATGGTGTTCCCAGAGTCCCAAAATAACTTCAGACTTGTGAAAACCAGAGAACAGTCAGATTTTTCATACCAGTACATGCTACAGTAGCTTCTTACAGGCAGGCAGAGCAACTGAAGGAGTGAGTAGGATGGTAGTTAGATAAAATGCACTTCCAACCCTTTAGAAGAGAGCATGGTTTTTTGGAATTTGTGGGTTTTTTCCCCATCTTAATTACAGTTGTCACTTCAGTTGACCTCTACTTAATCTGTCCACAGCTCCCACTAGAGCTTTTTGAGAAGCACAGTCATGTAGGTGAAAACTAGACTGGCTGAGGACCAAAACAGACTTTTCTATCCCATGTGTTGGAGAGTTAATCATGTGGCATAGAACACAGGAACAAGAGACTTAGACCTGGATTATCTGGATCAAAGGCTTCACCATGTGCTGTTCTCACCCCCTGAGTCCAACACAGTGGCTCAGATGTCCAAGTATCACAGGACTTAGAGGCAAACCAGAATGAATGCCAGTGGTCTGTGAGCTTCTATAGAGCAGAATGTCTCTCCCCCTACCAGCAGCATCAGAGGCTCCAGTCCTGCAGAGCAGGATGTGGTGCTGAGAGTAGCAGTGCATATATTGCCTCTGTCTGAAGTAGGTTTTCCTGTCATGGGTGAAATGCAGGGCCAGAAGGAGCCAAATCCCCTGCAAAACCACCATGGGATCCAGTTTTCACCAGAAGTTTGTACCTGTATAAATTATTCAGACAATAAGAGCTAAGGAGTCCCAAATGGATTTGATTTAACAACGTTCATAGTCTCATTGTGTCCCCATTGCTGCCTCCTTTCTCTGCAAAGAGAAAATAGTAGCAGAGATTTCTGCTTTCGAGGTAAATGCCGTGTTGCAAGTCCTTTTGGTCTGGTGCCCAGCCTGCAAGTGAGAGTCTGACCAGCTCTCCTCTGCTGTGGTGACAGTGTACAGCTGCTATCTAGGAGCACATCAAAAACTTAGCAAGACAAATAAGAGACAAAACAGTTAAGGGGATAGAGAAGGCAGGGAAATTCATAATTAAAGCTGTCAGGTTGCAGTAAAAGAAGTGCATAGCCTGGAAGGAAAGCAGGTGGGCGAGCAAAGTGTCATATTTGCAGGTGAAAGTTGGCACTTGAGCAGCATTTTAAAGCACTCCAAAGCCACCTCCACTGACATCTCAGCTGCACTGTATATTCTGTCAGAGGTTCTGGCTGTTCAGTGTATCGTGGCTGTGACTCACACACACACCCTGCCTCTTGCTGCCTCACTGGATCCTGTACAGAGAGACAGGCAGAGGTATTGTGTGAGACAGGAGACAAATATGTGCAGGTTGTTGTTCCAGGCCCCAGCACACACGTGCACCAGAGTGGATGAGTGCTTGTGCTCAGAGGTACAAATGTGGCAGCTGATCCCTCTAGCCCCTGATAATTCATTGTATTCTCTCAGAAACCATATGGATTTATTAGGATGTGATGTTGGTAAAAAAAATTGTGAGAATTAAACTGGAGTTGAGAGTAGAAGGATGTGAGGGGGAAGATGCACATGAAATTAATACTTAGCCTTTTTTATTTTGTCTGCAGAGCAGAAATGTATTCAAGCTTAACACCCCAGATCCTTAACATCCCAGACCCTATTCTTAGGAATGTAGGGAAAATTCTCTTTCAAGTACAGCATAGAGCCCCATCTGTCCCTGGCCCTGGTCACTCTGTAGCCCTTGGCAATGCAGCCCAGTTGAAGGGATCTTCTCCACAGGTCCAGGACAGAGCACTGCCACTTTCTTATTGATGTCACGGTGCCTTGTGAGAGGTGTGGGGCTGATTCCAGGCTGGGACAGTGCAGGTGGACCTGTGGTGTGCTGGAAGAGCTCAGTGTGCTCATGGGGATCGGGATAGTGACAAAGGAAGCCAAGATTCATCAGCAGAACTCTGTGGAAAATTGTGACTCTGCAAGAATTGGATTGAGATACAATGGCCGAAACAAATGGAAAACCACACCTGCTCCTTGTGAACTTTCCTTTCTCAAGGAAAGATTGTCACTTCCTTCTGCTACTGTGTCCTTGGGAAGATGCTGAGGGTGTAGGCTGCTGCTGCCTGGACCATGAGTGCTAAAGGAAATCATCATGCCAGGGCAAGGGCTGCTGTCAGAGCAGCAGGGAGAGACAGACTCAGAACAGTGTAAGAGGAAAGAAAAAGCATTTCTTTTGCCTCTGTTTGAGGATATTTTCTCTGTTTCCTCCCTCTGGGCCATCTCCCATTCCTATTTCTATTTGTTCCTGCTAAAACTTGTTTTTAACAGGAGGAAAATTTAAATTTCTGGAAGGTCAGATATCATTTTTAAAGTAACAGTAGCATGGTTAGACTTCAAGTATACCCCTAACCATCTAAAAATACTTAATCAGCAGCTTTATCTATGGCCCATTATTCACCATTTAATCTATAATGGTTTCCTTTTAAGCATTAACAGTTACTACCTTAAATCCCTATTTAAACATGAATTTGAGGATTTGAACTTGTAAGGGAAAATAAGCAATAAAAGCAGCTGAATGCCAGAACAAGATTCTGCTATCAGGCCAGTGTGATCAGAAATGAGGAATAAGGAAGAACAGAAAGAATCTGTTCTCTATTTCTCTGTCTAATCTGTTTGTTCTGTCTAGTCTACCCAACATGTTTTTACATCACACTCTGTACTTGAGATTTTTTTTTTTCTGAAGATTCCATTTTTTAGCACCTTCCAAAAAGCACCAGCATCTCATTAAAAGATAAAAGTCCCATGCAATTCAAAGAGAAAGCAAATACCCATTCCAAGTAGTAAAGCTGTGCCTCATCTTCCATTGAACTGCAGGGGGCAGCCAAGAATTTGGGTAGAGTGTTGCTACCCGGATTTATCATGTCTGGGTTTTCCTGGAACTAATTTTTTGTTCTAGTACACAACTTGTGTTTTCATCTATGAAAAAGTGAATCATAAGAGAGGATGCACTATCGTACTTTAATACAGTGAAATGTCCTTCCTGACAGTGCTCAGCACTGGAGATATCAAAGAGGAATGCAACCACTTGCCATAGTGGACAATTACAGAATGTCCCTGTACCCTGGGGGAATGATTTTCTATCTTCAGACAGTGGTTTATTTATACCTGGGAACACGAGAATTTGTAACATTTCTGAATAATTATAATAACAATAGTTCTATCTAATGAAATGTTCCAGTGCTCTCATTTTCTGTATGAGTTACTAATGCTTTTTGAATCTTGCATTGCTCCTCGCTGCACCCTGCTATCTTGTGAGTTTTACAGATTAGCTGCATGTTGTGAGGAAAGAAGATATTTCCTTTCATCCACTGCTCTTTCACCTTTCCAAATGCACCTTTATCCTCCACTGTAACAGAATAATTGGGAGTGCCTAAATTTCCAGGCATTTTGTAAACAACCATCACCTCCCTTCTCATACATCTAGTCATGAAAGAGGAATTTTTTAAAAAATCTTATGCCTGTAACTACTTCTATCACCTACTTTGGACCCTGTTTATTTATGTAGAATATGTAAGATATAGGAAACCAGAATGGGTTATATATAAGTATTCAGAATGGGTTTTCTAGGGAAAGTGTAGCATTTTTTAAGGGAACAGTTTTGTAGTATTTTTAGTGTTGTCGGTGGCCTTGTCATTGGGGTTTATTATTTTCAAGAAAGATGGTGTTTTCCTGGATTAATCAGCTTTATCCTCACTTGGTTTGATGAACTGTATTGGAGAAACCTTTTACCGTTCAGCAGTTTTCCTGGAGGATTACTGGCCACAAATGGGGTTGGTGAAGGACACCAGAGTCTCTCATGTGCATGCCCATAAAAAGTGATGCCTTTTGTTTTTTTAGACCTTTTAGATTTCAGTGTTAATGTGTCTGGCCTGAAGACAGTGCTTATTTTTGCCTCCATATCCCAGAAAGGACTGAGCAGAAAACAGAGAAACAAGTGGATGAGGATGTGATGCTGGTGTTTTGTGAGAGATACAGAACAGAGAGGAAAAGATGGACAGACCCTGTCAGAGGTAGATTTGGAAGGGTAAGGGCAGGACAAGACTTAAGCCCTCTCCCTGCCTTCCCCTCAGCTCATGGGAGTGATTCTCAATATTACAGAACCTAATTTCGGGAGCTCAGGATTAAAAAAAGGGTTGAGTGGAAATATAAATAATGGATTAGGCTGAAAAATTGGTTTAGGCACTTTGACAATGTCTCTGAGGTGTCTTTGCCCCTTTCAAGGAGAAACAGATTGGAGACATGAGATGCAGAAACATGGCTTTTGTTCACTTTTCTCCCTCACGTTTTGAAATCATATCCAAACTCTTATTGTGCAAATGTGCTGCTCACGATCAAAGCCTTATCTCGGGGCAGAGAAAATCCCTGGAGAGCAAGGCCTGAAGGCTAAGCCTGCAGTGCAGCTGGCTGGATCCCAGGTTGGGGAATCTAGTCATGCATGACCCAGCATCTACTGATCCAGTGAAGTGGGGAGCAGTGTACCCCATGTGCTTCCCTGACTTTTGATCCTTGCTCCCTTTGCCAGCCCAGTCCCTCTGGAGGCCATGGTCCATCAGGAGTTTGTCCCCACGAGTGTCAGGCTCTCTGTAAGGCTCTTCTGTAACACATCTACTCATTCCCTGAATTTTCTCAGGGATTAAATAGAGAGGCTGGAATTTATCTGAGAAGGGATAATGGATAGAAGCAGTTGAGCTCTTTGCCCTTTTCAGTATATTTTTCCTCATGTCTCGTTTCTGGCATTTCCATCCACTCACAGAGTGACTCTAATAGCAACCAGCTATTGGGAAAGAAGCAACACAAAGATGTTCAGTGAAACTTCAGAGCTGATGCCCTGCAGGTATGACAGGAACAGCCATGAAAGCAGGATACCTGTTTGCATAGAGATCTCTCCTGCCTTGTGATGCCTTCCTGCCTTTACTGCCTCCCTTGTGGGACACTGCATTTGTGTGCCAAGAAGACTGCTGTTAACACAGCTCAAACACCTCACAGAGAGCAGTGCCCTTGATCTGTCATTAAAAACGTCCTTGACACACTGTGGCATCAGGAGGAAGGCTTGTGATGCTAATTGCTGGCAGCACTGTTCTACCATGCATGTTACACAGAAAGCCCAAGTACATTCTATTTTAATTTTGAGAGAGGGCTGGATTGGGTTTGCTATTTTTTTTTTTTTAAGAGTTTCCCCAAAGGGCATGTGAGAGCTGTGAGGGTAGGGCTGTGATCCCAGGAAGGTGACCTTTCCATCCTTGTTCCTGGTGGGCTTTTTTATTATTTTGTTTTAGGTTTTTTGTTGTTTAGTTTTGGGAGGGCTTTGTGATGTTTCTGTGCACTCTGCAGCCTTAAAGGACTGTCCTCGCAGCTACATCTGTGGGTTATGTAATCAGGCAGGGTTTTCAACTACTTGATAGCCTTTACACCTTTTGAGTGTCCAGCCTGCCTCCATATTCCCTGTGGTAGTAGCAAAAGCTGAAAAATTTCCCTTGTTCACACCTTGCTTTTCTAGAACTTACCTGTGCTTTGTAATGATTAAGAAAATTAGGACATGGGGACATATGCCCTTGTTTAGTCCCTGATGATGGGTCAAAAGTGGAAATTAATAAGACAGGAAATTTGTTTTTACTCTGCAGTCAGTAAAGGAAATTCACTGCAACTAAATTAATCATGGAACAGGCACAAAGAAGAGAACAAATTATCAGGGAATTAACTCATTAATTAGGTTCATACCAAAATTCAGAAAAGGGTTTTCTTCAAGATAACAACCAAGTTCACAGTTCAGCAAGAGTTGGTCTTGGGGTACACACAACTTTATATCAGAACTCTGCCAGGGTTTTATTTTAGCCCAGCATTTGGCTGGTTATAATGGTATATCAGAAAAGCTGCAGGAAGGCATTCAGCAGCTGGCATCATCTAACCACAAAGTGTGAGGACAGAAGCTATTATCAGCCCGTTCACATCACTAAACTCTGGTTCCTGGTGTTAACAGCAGTGTGGGAGCCCTCTCTGTTATGGCACCTTGCTAAATTTAGAGCTTGATTGCAAATCCTCCAGTGAATAGCAGCTGCTTGCTGGTGAGGTTTTTTTCCAGCGTGAGGGTGAGCAGAAGCCACATGCAGATTTAAGTGAGGTGAAGTGCTAAAACACCATCCTGCATGTGGCACTACTCAGGACCCCCAGGATGTCCTCTTTGTGCCAGTTCTCAGTGGCAGGACAGGATGGAGGTGAGTTGCTGTGTGTTTCCAAGTAGATGGGGTTTGGCTGGAGTCTCCTCGCTGTTCTAATGGCAAGTTTCACTCTATGAATCTTTCTTAGGCTGTAGCTTGAACTCAGGGTTAATTTAGGACCCACACAGCCCTATTCTTGTTAAATCAAGATTTATGCTGCCTGTCTTGCTTGCTGCACTTTAGCAGGAGCCTGCTTGCTGTGCAGGTGAAATGTCTCCTTTCGTGCTGCCAAGTACAGATCCTCTGGTGAGGGGAACATAGGAGAAAGGAAAAGAACTCTGCTGCTACTCTGCTCTGTGCTGCAAATTCCTGCCAGGTGTCTTCACAGCCTTTGTGGTGAGACCTGCTCCTGCCAGATGCCACAAGGTCCCTGTCCCTGGGCAGGAGCAGAAGCCACACTGTTGCAGCAGAGCTGGGATTAGTGCGCTGAGATTGGTTTCTGCAGCACGTTCTTAATGAACTAACAAACCAGAGCTAAACACTGGTTGCAGTGAGAGTGAATCCATGTGAGAAAGGCCCCCTGCTTCCTCACTTACCCTTTCCCATCTCCTGCTTTCTCTGAGTCTCAGCAGGAACGCAATCAAACCACACTCAGGAACATCTGAGCTGCCTATTTGCCACTTAGGACTTCCTGGGTAGTGAAGCTTCCACATTGTTTATTTAGAGCTAAGCATTCTGCTGGGTCTCTTCTCACCTTCTGTAAAGAACAACTGTCCTCAAAATTCTTCAGGCTGATTACTGAGACTGACAATCTGTGTGTTTTGAGCTGCTGAGCCGTATTAATCCATAATATACTCTGGCCCATGGATGAGAACACTAATGCATTGAGGATGTCACAAAGGTAAAAGCCAAAGGACTTAGTCTTCCTGGACACGTGAAGTACTTTGGTTGTGATGTGAATAAATCTCCCAGCAGCAGTAGCAGTGCATAAACTGTTACAGGAGTTGGCCTTTGAAATCAACGTGATAGAGATTTTATAGCACCAAAACTACTTCAATTTTAGAAAAGATGAGGCACAGGCTTTTTGTTTTGTCTTTTTATTTTTTGCTTACCTGTAGCTTGTCATGGTAAAGTTTATACCACTTAACACAGGAATTGATGGCAGAGGGGCAAACACATATACACAGAGAAAAACAATACCCAAGTCCTTCAGGAACACCAAATGCATTCCCCAACTTTCTTGAGCATCTAAAAGTTTTGTATCTGGCAATGCCAGTTTTCAAGCACTTTCTTTGCAGTCATTTAGAGCAATTCATCCCATCTGTCTTACACACCTTTCATAGGTTCCACTAGTAGCAGGGTAACTAACTGGGGAATGCTGTAGCACCAGCAGGAAAGAAAAAAAATGAGAAGTCATAGTCTAGGGCTGAAACCTCTTCTCCTTTCTGTTTTGGAGCCTAAACCTCATCATATCAGAGTGTGAAAGCTGGAAATGTATCTCCTCAGACCCAAGCAAAAAACACACTCTAGCAGCCCTTGCTAAAATGCAGATGGGAAAATAAATATGAAGTCCATGGATTATACAATCATACAGAATTCAATCCAGACTTTACACTGTGAGAATTCAGTCCTGTGTAATCCACACCAGGCTGATGAAAAATCAGCTCATCCTGTGGATGTGACACAAGGCTGTTGAAGACTTCTCTGTGCTTTGGAACAGGACAGTTAAGAAGGCAGTGTACACATGCAGGGAGCAAAATTTTTCTTCTTTGTGCTTTTGATACAGCAAAATGCTTTGCTGCTCCTTTGGTTTCCTTCCTTCAGTCACAACAAAGGAATGTTGGAAGTGGCTTCAGAGAAACAAAGCCTAGAAAAGAAAAGGGATTTAGAGAGAAGAGATTAGATGAAATTTGTGAGAAAAAGAATTCCCTGTGCCATGTTCCCAGCTCAGTCTTCTGAAGGGAAGCCCTTTGCTCCTGATCCATTATGATTCACTTGGCAGCTCTGCCCAGAGTGGCCTCTCTCTTTCATCTCTGCAGCTGTAAACTAATACCAGTGATAACAGCCCTGCCAAGCTTGGTTGTTGCTGATGTATTGTACACAGCTTTCATTAATCTACTTGTGCCCAGCAGCTCATCAGTGAAAGCTCCTTCTAATTCCCTTCCTTCTGATCTGCTATGGACTTCTGAGGAGCAGGAGTGAGTCTGCAAGAGAGGAGTGACCTGTGATGCTCTCTTGGTGTAGCTTGAGCAAGTTTTATTCCAGCTTTCCTTTAACATCACAGAGTTTAATCAGGGCACGCTGACAGAGACTTGTACCTCCTCATCTTCCTCATCTTTTGACCTTACAGTGATTGGCTTTTAATACTGTTGTCTCCAGTAGAGACTGATTTTCCTGGTTTGGGAACCATGTGCAGTCTTTCCCCTGCCTCCCATTTCTGATATGCAACAATTCCTGCTATGGGTGGTGGAGAAGGATGGCAGTCACCCTGCAGTGCTCTGGCCAGCCTGAGCTCTGACAGCCCTGCTGCTCCTTTACCTCTGCTCTGACAGCTGGTATGGAAATTATCCCTCCTACATCATCATTGTGGGGAATGAACTTTAAACTTCATTTGTGTTTGCATAAAATTGGAGGAGTTAAGGGCTGGCAGGGATCTCCACAGGTCATCAGCTTCCTGCAGTGAGGATCAACTTTGCCTGTACCACTCTTGCTATGTTAATCTAATCTTTTCTAAGAGAGCTTTAATAATGGAATTACCAGACTTTCTCCAAATAATCTATTTTAGCTCCTACCACCCTTACATTTTCCAGGTATCTATCTTGAGCCCTGTCCTGCTACAGGAAGACCTGGACAGGATTTTCTTACCTATCCAGCCTAGATATAGAGAATTAATTATTTCAATGTGCCTTCTGCACCATTTTCAGTGGAACCAAGTCCTCCCTGAATTGCTTTGCCCAAGCTCGAAACATATCTGTAGCAGAGATCTTAATAGTGCTGGATCAAGAAAGAACAAATTAATTTATATGTCAGCCTAAATTCTTTAAACCCATACAATATTGTATTTGCAATTTTGTAAAAGAAAGGAATGGGTGGCTCATATTCAGCTTGTAGTTTTCAATAAGGCAAATCAGTATTTTTTCCCAGTAGAAATACTACCTTGTCATTGCTTCTCATTTTCTTTGTTTGTACCATTGATTATTCCTGTCTAATTGAAGTAACTTGTACTTGACCCTATTGAATTGCTACTTTTTTTTCAGGTTACATCTCTAGTTTGTCAAAATTATTTTGAACTTTAATGCAATTTTTGTCTTACTTTGGTTTCATCTGCAAATTGGATTAATATACTTTGCATTTCATCTAAATTTTTAATGAAAATATTGAATTGTACCAAATCCATGTCTGAGTCCTGCAGAAGCTCATTCAACACATCCATTTTGACAGTGAAAAGCTGAGAACTGCACTGAGTACAGTTTTCTGAACAGTTTAAATAATTAGTCTGCTGTGGTTCACCTAGACCCTGCTGTTTATTTGCTGCAAGAACTTGAAATGGCTTCAAGAAATTTTACTATGTGACATCTTGCCCATGGGGTATTCCCCTGGTGCTTTCTCAGAGAAGCAAATTAGAATGGGCCATCATAATTTGTTCCTGACAAAGCTGTGTTGACTGATTCCCACTCCTTTTCTCCTAAGTGCTTCCAAATTGTTTCTTTGCTCTGAGGAGCTGGAGTTAACATGACAGGTCTATCGTTTGCTGTCTTCTTCTTTCTCCTGCCTTCAAAAGACAGTAACTCTATTGTGTCAGTTATCTGGTTCATCACCAGTCCTTTCAAAGTTCAAAAAAAAAAAGTAATCATTAACAGCGTTGAGCTTGATTGAATCAGTTCCTCAGATCAGCAGAAGGAATACAGTAGATTCAGATCATTTGGAAAATCTGAGCAATATAACTTCTCTAACCAATCCCTTTTGTCTTCCGAGCCTCCTTTGTTGGTTCTTTACAATGTTAATTCATCACAGCTGACCTTTCATGAAAACTGATGCAAAAATCACTCTTCTCAGCCTTTCTGTCAATAAGTTTTCCTTCTATGAATAGTGGACTAACAAATTATGCTGCATTTTAGTAGTAACAAACTTAAAGAATTATATCCTTTGCTGTGTAATATTTTTGCTAGTCTCACCTCACTTTGTACTTTCATTTTTCATGCTTTTGTTAGCTGTTCTTTTTGTACATTTGCACTCATTAAGCTATTCTAATTTTTTTTTTTAACTTTCTTTGTACTTTTGCCATATATTTGAAGTCAGTTAAGACCTTTTGGTATGACCAAGCAGGTCTGGTTACTTTTTTTGTAGTAAAATAGCTTGACTTTGTCATTTTTCTCAGGAATGTACAGGGCTTTTTTAGTTTCTTATAGAAAGAAAATTCTTAAGGATCCTCCCCCACGCATCCACCCACCTCCATTGAATTCTTGGCTGTGGAAGATTTACATAAAACCTTGGCTGCTTGATCTTACTCTTTCACTAAGCTTTGGTGGAGTTCTTTCTTGGAAGCACCTTTCATGGTTCTGAGGCTTTTGTTGTCTTTCTCTTATGACTCTGCTTGCAAGGAAAATGTGAGTTTGTGCTTTAATGCTAAAGAACTTCATGTTTTATGCTGGGTTGACAAGGTCTTTAAAAGTGAGAAAACCTGCTCAATATCAGGGTTCATTGCTTGTGAAGGAAACTATGTTCAGAGTCACCTTTGCCTGGAAATCATATTTGCAGTCAGACAAAGTTACAAGATGAATAAACCCACATTATTCTGTTAAAGTGTAGCTCAGACAAAGATTGCAAATTTCATCACATGCTTGTTGTTGCAAAGCGACACGCAAAACCTTTGCTCATTTTATCTAAAGACCTTGCCTTTATCTCTTATTCTGCAAGTTCTGTTTCCCAAAGTCTCTTCATTCTTTGAAGGGATTGTCAGGAGTTTTTGATCGATTGAAGGTGTTAAAAGGAGATTGGAGTTAGACTCCAGTGTATTGCTACTCCTTTAGTCTGGGTGATGCTCTATAATAGCCCAGAACTGGCCTACAAATCATCTGATTATATTGGCTGGGTGCCTGATAAATGTAAACCCAGGGAGATTTGCTTTCAGCTCTCTTGCTGGGTATCCTTGATCTGTTCTTGTGGAATGAGGTGAAATCCAGTAAATTTAATAGCCTTGACACTGGTCAGGGTCAGCAGTTTTTAATTTTTTTTTCCTTCTGACTTAAGTGTATGTAATTCTCTATTTCATTTGTTACTGGCCATCCCCTACCTTGTGCTGGGGTGAGGTTTCTGGAAGGCCACAATGAAGTTTCCCTGAAGTCTTTTCCTCTCCAGGCTGAACAACCCCAACTATCTCAGCCTGTTTTTGTAGAGAGTCTTCATGTTCATGAAGCAGGTTTGTTCTCTCCAATAAAGGCTTCTTGGCTCCCTGTGATAATCCTTTGTTTCACAAGGCACTCCAGAATATTAAACTTTCACAACTTTTTTGTACAAAGGCTGTAGGCTTACTGGGGTAGAAAAGACAGCATTTCTGAGTGTACAGACAGGGGTGGGTGGGTGGGTTTAGGTGCTGAAATGTGCTTCCCTCAGTGTTTTGGAGTGTATTATCAATTTTCCCCAGTGCTTATTATCTGAAGATTGAAATCTGTAGCTGCACTCTGTGGGGTTTGTGTCTCCTCTAATTGCAGTGTCTTCTAGCTCATCCTGATTTATAGCTTGCTGAAAAGCATGTATCCCATAGGATAGAAAGCATGATGTGCAGTTTTATATGGCAGGACAGATACCAATGAAAAATGAAGACCAACTTTATCTGAGCTGGAAAAAATACAGAGGAACCACAGGGAGAAATTGAAAAGAAAAGGAAATGTGACAATATATGTTGACCATACCTCTTTCCCTTTGCTCTTCTGGCCTTCTAGACCAGAGGTTTTCAAAGAAGGGTTTAAAGGACCAACTGCTTGCTAAATAACCTTCATTTAGAGGGTATGGAGCGTTGTCACTTAGAGAATTGTCCATTCCAGGTGAGTTTACCTGGGTTCAATGGAACTGCACCTCACCTGCAGTGGTGGAAGGAATGAAAATATGAGCTTCCATCATTTCTAAATGCTTCTGAAGAGATGAAAATTGTTCTCTGACTATGGCCTTAGTCTGAGGTGGACATTAGGTGAAAGCGGTTGAATCAGAACTCCATGCATATAGTATGAGTTCTTCTATTGAGTTCAGTGAGCTTTGAATTAGACCCCAAGTGCACAGTGTGTGAGAGAATGCAGTCTTGAGCAAGAAAATTTCAATACTTTCATTTCTTTTTTCAGCACATTTGTTTCAAATTGTGGGGGGTTTTTTGTTTGGTTTTTTTGGGGGGATTTTTTTGATCAAAAGGTGCTCTGATGTCCTGCCTGCAATCTGGAGAATAATAATTATTCCTGACATACAGCATTTTAGTTGAATGTTAAGAGGGAGGAAAAGATAACAGGGAAAAAAAAGACAAAAATTTTTCTTGGGTCCTTATTCTTTACAACCTCATGGAAACAGTAGACACATTTGTGAGTTCAGTATTATAAAGCAAAGAATAAATCCAACAGTGCTGAGAAAAAAGGCCTTAATTGTTGTCCTGAATTACTGTGTATATGAGAACTTGCCTTTGCCCAGCACATGCATTTTTGGAGGATGACAACTTTGAAAATCTCTGAAACAAAAGTTTTTTGAAAACCTCAGAGAATGTGACTTGGAAGTTCCTAGACCATTTGTTTCTGTTTTCTCTTGCTTTCTTTATCCCTTGTCAACAACTTCCTATTTCTAATGGTTTCTTCATTTATGATTTTGGCCTTTGCTTTTCTCTCTGTTCCAGCCATGTTACATGAAGCCAAGGCTGTCTAATCTGCATTTGTAACCCACATCCAAAAGGAGATTAGTTTCAAAATGAGACTAGAAAATAGTACCTGGCTCCCTCAGATAAGCCTGAGACAAAGCCAGAACAGTGCTGAACTCTTTGGAGTCCTGGTTATTCCATTGACTTCTGCTTTCCTTTTGCTCCAGCACTGAAATGCAGTTTTAGTCCAGAAAAGTGGCAGCAAAGTAGCTTGTGGGGTGTCATATTCAATCTCTGTCAGTGACGTCCAAGTCCAATCAAAGGATATTTTCTCCCCACCCCTGTCACATGAGCACACTGGCACCAGATGTGCTACCTTAGATCTCTCAGACAAACTGGCTGCCTTCTCAGCTGCTGCACTGACAGAGAATATGGAAACAAAAACCTCTAAGCACAATTGTCTGTTTTTGTGAAGTAACTGTTTTACTTATATAACAATATTGTGGTAGCTCCAACAAAATTCAATGTCTAATTATCTTCTTCCTTTTTCTGTACTGTATGACATAAAGGAAACAGAATATGCCTTGGAGCTTTTGATGTAAAGAACTACAACCAAAGAATACTTTTCCGCTACTTAAATGCTGGTAATGTCATCTTGCCTAGTATTTATCTGCCCAGTGTCCAGGGCTTTGTGTCATGAGAGAAAAGACAGCTAAATAACACAAAATTTCTCCAACAAATGTGAGGTTTTGTGCTTGTTTTGATCACAGTTGCATTCCTTCTGGGTTGTTTTCTGCCAGCATCCTGGGGCTAGGAGTGATCTGGGACAGGGGGAGGTGAAAGAACAGATTTATGAAACAGCCGTGGAAAGACACGCAGAGTTTGCAATGGTGTGCGTTGTTGATTTGAAAGCTGAACTTTTCCAGCAACAAAACAGAAACACAGTCCATGACTTCAGTGCATATGGCAAAACACTGGAGAGAAATCATAGTCTTATGTCCAGATTTTCACAAATGGAAGAGAGGCAAAGGCTGCAAAATAATTTTTCTAGGTATAGAAATAATTATTTCACAAGGAATGATTTAAGTGTCGAATGGCGATGAGACTTGATAACAGCCTGTGTTCAATATCCTCAGAAGTAGTGTATTAATGTATTGTCCTCATTTCTAAGTCACAAGTGAAACTATGATGTTCTTCCTTTCCTGAGGTTCTGGAAGTGCTATTGAATGACCTGAAATTATTTTCTTTATCTTAACCTGTCATAAAGTTTAGTTACATCTTTATAGAAGTATGTCCATGCCCTAAGTGAGATGTTAAAAAAAAAAAAAAAGGAAGAAAAAAGCCCTGCCCTTTGTGGGGATTTTGGCACAATTCGAGTTCTTCAATAGCAGTGATGCAAATTAAATTAGCTAAAAATTATTGATTCTCCAATTTAGCTAAATCAGATTTTAGTCCAATAGAGTGTTTGCACATGCAAGTGCACTGAAATAACCCAGCACATCTTAGGCAACAGATTCAGTTTTGTGTTCATAGCTGGGCTCAACATCTCCCTTGGAGAATGCCAGGGAGGGACATCCCCTAGTGTGCAGATGGGCTGGGATGAATGAAGATCAGGAATGTTTCTAGCCTGATATTCACGGGTGAGAGATACGTGCAATTGAGAGAAACAGACTAATGAGAAGGGAACTTCCCATACATCCATCTGCCATCATATTTATTAATGCCTTTTCTTTCACAAAAGAGTTAGATCCAGAAGCATTAAAAATGTGTATTTTTCTAGGAAAGATCTGTGAAGGGAAACAATTTGTTAAAGATAGTCTGAATATCTCTCTGAAGTGGCAACCACTTGACATCTTCTAGACAGCCATCCCAGAGCTTTCTTGTTCCCACCACATGGAACTTCACTAAAATAAAATCCAAGTACAGTAAAAAAACTTTTTTTTCCCTCTTACTGCCATTATTTTCCACTGAAGGTAAAGGGGGAAGGGATTTTCTGCTCTGAGATAAAAAATTGTGAAAACAGAAGCAAAGACACAGGAACTTCTTGCCTTCATCCTGCACAGCATTGCCCTACACTGATGGAGGCCTTCTCTGGCTCTGCATTTTGCTCTCACTCTGACCATATTGATGTGAGATGAGGTCATGGTACCTTGGCTTCTAACTAGATCAAAGCTGCAATTCAAAACACCTCCTTTGGGGTCCTCTTAGGAGAAGCAAAAAGCAAAAAAGGAAAGCATCACATCAGAGAAGGAAAGAGACAAGTAGGTAGCCAGAGAAGGATGGCTGTGGAAAAGTAGGGGTGAAGTCGGGCCCTTCCAGGAATAGGTTTCCCTTCCTGCAGTGTTTTTCCAAGTTTGAATTCTTCCCGGCTGTCAAGTGAGAAAGGACAACTATCCATTTTCAGGGGCATATCAAAATCTGATGATTCCTGTATTTTATCACTTTTGAAGGCAATTTTCCAATCATGCTGCTGCTATATTTACTCAGGATGGCTGAATCCAGAGAGCAGAAAAATAGTGCAGCACTCATCCACAATTTGAACCAAGCTCAATTCAGTGCCTGGGAACTTTATTTTATGGAGGCAGTTGAGATTTATTACTTCAGTGTCAAAGGTAATGATTTGGCCAAGTACATAAGTAGAATATTGCCCTTTGTGGAATGAGAATTTAGTCCTGTTTGCATTCCTCTCTGTATGGACATGTCGAAATTTCAGGACCCTGGCAATGTACCATTTCAATGCTTGCTTGTACCACACTCTTTTGTTTCCATAAATCCATGAGTAATGGCCAGAAAGGAGCCATGTCCCTGAAAAATGATGGATGGACTAAAGGCAATGCACCAGCTATGCAGCTCCCTACAACTGATACTGTTAGGGCTTAAAGGATACTCTCAATAATCTGAAATGATTTTAGATCTGCATTTGGGATAGCTGCTTTATAGTGCATGGCAAAGACATGAATGAGTGGGGAAAGTCATCCTTCCAAGTGCCAGGGAGCTCTTTTGTCACATGCCTTGTAAAAATGAGTGATTTGGCCACCAAGAATCTGGCTTAGACAAGATTTTGGAAATGAGAAAATAACCACTGAACAGACACAAATATTTTTATTTCCATTTGAAAATAAATGTCATGATTGAAAACTCTGCTTCTTTGTCCCTAGTGCAATAAGAAACAGCCACGTGGCAGAGTTGAGACATTTCTTTATTCAGTAACATAGACCTCCTGACTGGGGCCATGAAAGTTCTCACTGGTTTAACCCTACAGGTTCTCCATCCTAGATCTTGTGCACTAGAAAGACTGATGCAAAAAATCTGCTTGTCAGAGGAAAAGTTGACACACTTGTGACTTTTAGTGCAGTTGTGCTGGAGTGGGAGTAGGGATGGTGGAAATAGCCCTGACAAAGAAGGAGTACCAGGCAAAGTGCAGGTGACAGTGCAATTTATCACATGGCTGTGAAATGTATTAGCTGCCTATCACCCTCAGTTATGTAAAACAAAAAGAGGGAGAATTGATTAAACTATGACCTCTTCCATCTACTGGCTGTCATTTTAGTACCTGTGATAGAAGCTGGTGTCTAGTCTTTAAATGCACAGACTTCTCCATTTCAGTTTTGAGCAGTAGATTAATAGTTCATATTGTGTGATTTCTTTCCCCCTCTACCTGGCTCAGTACACACAGAGGAAGGTCCCCTCTGTGTACATCTCCCCTGTGGGGTCAGCTGCCCACCCACCATGGAGTCATGGTGGATCCCTGTGCCAAGGCTCCCTCTTCTTTCTCTTTTGGCCCTTTTCTCTTACTCTTGTGTCTGGATCTAGATCTCTAACTAGTACTGACAGCACAGGATTTCTCCTGAAAAGCTTGACATCAAATCCTACATGGAGGAGGGATGCATTGGCCACTTCTAGCCTCCCACTCCTAGGGGAAGATATCTTCAAAAGTTTAGTTGTACAAAGAATTATGGTTGACTCTATGACAAAAGAACTTTAAGCAGCAAATAATTTATCACCACACTTAAGGGGAAGTTTTACATGGGTCTTTTACTGTCTGTTTCCACCTGGTTAGTCCAGATAAGGTTTTAAAAGATCCCCTATTCCATAGAAGCTTGATACCTCCACCTCCCATTATCTGTTTAGGGAGATGCATAGCCATAAAGTTAAACTTTTAAAAGGTAGCTGCTAATTATGAAAATTAATTAGTGAACTTGCACAGACTCTTTAATCAATATAGGTAACTACCTGAGCTGAGTCAGTAACTGAGCTGCAGGCAGACTGCAGAGTAAGAGTTCCAATATGAGTATACTGCTTCTGTGGATTTATGAGACACTATAAGACTTTATAGTGCAGGGGGCTACCAGGCCTTTGAGAATCATTCTTGCATTTCAGTGGTCCAAAGTGGGTTCATAATGAATACACAAGAGCTGCCCTTTAAGCATTTGTGTACCTTCATGCATCCCCATGCCAGGTAACCTGAGCATCTAACACAGAAGGGAAGGGTGTCTAAGGATTATTAACATGCACTTGCTCAGGACCTCTGGATTATCAAAAGATGCTAGAGTATCTGCAGACCCAGGATCAGTCAGCAAGGAGTTTTCTTCAGGAATTAATAATGTATTTAATGAATTATCATTTAGTAGAAACATTATTTTCCTTAGAGGTTCACCTTGTGACTGTGCAGCAGGTACCCCGATGTGAGAGCATCTCTCCTGAGCAGCTGCTCTTACCACCCTTTCCCATTGAGTCAGAATAAACTTCCTGCCTGGAAGAGTCCAATTTCCCTTTTATTGTAGTCAGCAGCATCCTGCTGCATCAGTGAAAGGAATATAGTGGGGATATGAAAGAGTTTGAGAAGATGACTACCCATGGTCTGACAGTAGGCCAGTGTTGAATCTCCGATAATCTTGATCCCATGACACAAAATGCTTATTGTCCTGGTTTTAGAATGTTCCTATTGTAGACTTTTCTAGGACAAGGTGTAAGAAATAGTGTGAACATAACTCTTCCCTGAGTTGTGCTGCTCTCAGACCCTCTCCTGAAGTATTAAAGAGGAGGATTGTGTTCATTTGCCTCTGGATGATCTCAAAGATCAAAACTTCTGCAGCTCGACCTGGGCTATTTGTGCTTTCATTTTGTACTGGCTTTCATTTGAGTAATAGAGCCAGGGAGAGGAGTAAGCCCAGTAAAATATAAATAAAACACCAGCAGGATGAAGAATGGGTCCAGCAAGTTCCCAGTGTAAAGAAATGCAGTGTCAAGCTGCTCATATTTGTGCCAGCTCAGTAGCCATGTAGGACCTTTGTGGTAGCTAAGCAACAGAGGCCATAAAGACATCCAGGCCACATGAGCTATATCTTCAGGCTTTTTTCCCTATGGGAAAGCTGTGACAGTGGGCAAACAGGTAGGAGAGAAGCCAGCAGTGGATTTCTTCCTGTATTTCAAAGCAGCCAAAGTAAGGACTGGAATCTAGTTCTGTGAATGTGTTACAGAGGAAGAAAAGTTCTGTGAATTCAAATAAGTCCAGGGAACCTTACAAAAGCCCAGTATGCAATTGGAAAGTTCACAGAACCTTTGTGTCCCTGGGATTCACCAGTCACCACCTAACAAATACAAGTCTCCTTATGTTGATTATAGAGTTCTGCCTGCTTTAGTTGCCTGGGTCTATTAGTCACCAAATTAAATTTTGTATAAGTAATAGTGAACCACTTTCAGGTAGTTCTGCTCAGGAAATAATGAAGAACAGCCTGAAAATCAACTTACCTATCCATTTATTCTGTGGATAAATGCCGGAGAAAGTCATAATAGCAATAACTGAGATTTATTTAACTCCTTTCATTTGAAAGAATCCCGGAGGGCTTTTCTCACAGCATACAAAGAGATTGCTCACTCCCTGCTGAAGTGCAATGCTTCTGGGGTGGAACACAGCAACTGCTCTACTCCATCAAGAGCTACATAAAATTTGTTAACAGGTAAAGAGAGAAACAACGGTAGTATTTTTTGTAGACAGAATGTAATCTTCTTAACTGGAATTTGTCCAGAATCTTGGATTTTAAAAGTTTTGTGCTTGAAGAAAAAAAAAAAAAAAAAAAAAAAAAAAGGGATGGGTTGTCAGGACCTTGATTTTATATGTTATCCAAAAGACAGCTATGTGTTGGGCACTATTTCAGTACAGATTAACAAGTAAGACCATCTTGTATTAATCACTAGATCTTTACAGCATCTGGATTTTCCTTTGAGGCCATTCCATCATCCAGGTTCAGACTTGCCTGATAATAAAAAATCATGAGATCATGCTCTTAAGGAGTTGTAGGTATTAATTTGCTACTCTTAATGGAAACTGGATTACCTTTGCCTTTTTTTCCCTTGCCAAAAAACTGAACTAGGTGTGTGGAGATCAGAAGTTGTCTTTAGGAGCTTGAGGAGACATCCTGTGTGTTTTTACTTGACAGGAGCACAGCACAGATGGTTGCAGCACACCTGATGGTCCACAGTGACCTCAGTGTTGTGTTGGTGCAGGTGAGATCAGGTGAGAACCTGCTGGAGGGTGAAAGAGAGGTAGGATCTTGTTGGTACCATCGAGTGGAAATCATGTGCATGTGCAGAGAACACAGGAGTGTTTCCCTACAGAATGTTGCTCTTGAGTCAAGCTCTGCATGTTTGAACATGATTTGCCTTAGTGGTCTTCATTGCTTTCTCAGGCTGCTAAGATCTACTGCAAAATAATATTAAGAAAAATGCTATGATTTATCTGTCTGTCTATGGATATCTCTACCCAGGAGTTATCAGAAACAAGTAACTGAGGTTTAGGCTGGCTTTCCCTTTGAGCAGCAGGAGAACTGATACATAGTAAAAGCCAGTAGAAAAATTTCCTAAGTGACCTTCCTGACTAATGAGCAGTTCAAGGTCACAACCACAGAACAAATAAATGAGGGGACCATTTGAGAAAAAACTAAACTGTAAATTATGGTAGAACACAAGAACATAAATAATTCTGATTTGGCTTTAATGTCTCAAACTGTAGATGCAGGCTGGAGGGAGGCAAGAAAACCCAAGTGCCAGATCTAAAAGCAGTAAGGCCTTGGGCTGGCAGTGGGGTGGTAAGAAGACAGCTGTAAGCATCAGGTTGTCATCTTCATTCCACTTCATCCCTTGTTTCTTATTGTGTTTTTGTCAGGACATCTTTTTCCTGCCATATTTTGTCAGACATGTTCTCTTGCATAAATGAAGCAGTGTTTTGGAGTTGTGTGTTTCTGTAAACGAAGGGAAGTGTTGATGAATTTATTGCTAATGGTTGAGCAAGCGTTAATAAAAGTAGAGGCTGAAGACACCACAGACTAAATTCCTGGTAATAAAAGAGGTACATCGGGACAGCACCATCTTCTTTATCTTTAGATCAGATTCCTATTAATCAGCTTCAGAAATCAGAATGCTGATGGACCTTTGTTATACACTGACTCTCCTGTAGCCATCAGGGCTACTGGTGAGCAAATGCCAGCAGTATTGCTGATGGTTTGCTTGAAAATAGCTTAGTTACAGTGCTGCTTGCCTTCTCTGATAACATCTGAACGTGTTACCCAATTGCAAACCAATGTGGAAGAGGGAATAAAAATCTTAGTAAGGGTATAAAAGTATATTGAAAATGGGTGTTAAAATAGAGCAGAGAAAGCCCTGCTTGCACCCCCACTGGTGAGGGCAGGCAGAACTCAGCTGGTAGGTGTCCTCCTGGCCACAGAAGGCTGCCTGGCTACTTGGCATATCCAGTATTAGTCATCCTATAAATTGACATGCACTTGTTCCAGTGCTTTGATATTCATGGAGGACTTTGCTGGGGAACTTGGGATGCTGCAGAGTGGGGAATTTGTTTGGTTGAATCAATAAGAACTTTGGCTTCTTTGGAAACTATTTTTTTTTAATCTTATCCATTCTGAAAATGCTGCTGAAACCACTCAACAACGACCATTTGTGAAACTAATGGGCTGTTCCAGGCTGAATGTCCCCCATATCCAGTGGCTGGGAGCCAGCAACTCCTACATTTTTCATAAAGTGCCTGAAGTACTGTCTCTTGCACTTTGTGCTTTGGTTTTGCTGTCTGTAGAAATGGGAACAATAAATCCTGGTCTCCACAGCCAAGTCTTTTAAAACTTCCCTCCAAAGAGATAACAGCCCAGTGCACAGTTTGCATCTGCTCTGCTCCAGCCACACCTGGCTTTGCTCCCTGCTGAACTGGCTTAGTCTGAAATGTTCCCAGGAGCCAAGATTATGGAGTGCTGTGCTGAGGTAAGGGAGGAGAAAGGGGAGAAGAAAGATCTGTTCCACAGGTAATGGTTGTAAGAGAAATAGGCCATGCAGGATGACTGTGCTGGAGAACCTGACTGTCACAGCATCACTCACCAGGTCAGCAGGAACCTGCTGAGTGTTACAAAGACCTTTCATGCCCTTGGAAGGCTCACACAGATAGAAGGGCAGCAACCACTTCTGAATATGGTGTTTGCTGAAACCACAGTAACTGGCATTATCACAGTAATTCGTGGAAATCTTACTCGAGGAAGAATCTGTAATCTGGATGTCATGGAGGCTTTTATCTGTATAACCCTCGGCTGCAAGAACACCTGGTACACAGGAAAACAGCTCTGCATATTCTGTAAACTGACATCCATGAACAATTTATGAGAACAATAGCACAATCTTTCTTTTTCTACAGTGTAAAGGATATATGATGATAAAATACTTTCCAAGGACGTGCTGGAAATCTAGACCAGAATTTACATCGAGCCTGTTACTTTTTTTTTTTTTTTAAATACAATTGATATTTATCATCTTTGTCAAGAAAGATTTCCTGGTTTACAAATTAGCCCTGTGGTTTTAGTGATTACTGGCAACCCTGTGCAGCAGGTCAGAGGAAACAATACAGCCAGGTGATTGAAATGCATCCTAAAAAGATGCTGAGTGTGAGCACAGACGAGCTCTCATTTGTCATTTGTCAGCTGTCTAGGCCCCATCACTCTGTATCCAGAGAATGAAATCAAAATATTTCTCACCATAATGGAGTAGCTATAAATGATGCCATAAATATCTAAGCAAACATGGGAATCGCTACTGCTCAGCTGTAACTTGCATATGGGATGTGACATATTGCTGTTCAGGAAACTTAATTGAAACCATTTTCCATGAGAAAACACAGCTTTAGCAAAATGGATCTTTTTCAGAAATCAAAGTTTCCAAGAATCTGCCTGTAACATATTTTCTTGACACAAATCCTTTTCAAAACTGCCTTTTTTTTTTCCCCGCATTGTTTTTGTCTTATTTGTTTGTTTGTTTGTTTTAGGGAAAAAAAGGGTTAATTTCATTTTCTATTACTTCTAGTATTTGTCTCAATTTTTCATACAATTTTAGTATTACTAATACAAAATGTCATTTGTTATAAAATACCTTTTTTCAAGGGGCAAAAAAATCATGGTAGTTGTATGTTCTAGTTGGTGCAATTCTATAATGTTGGAGTTTTTACTGGCTGTCTTAAACTTTCCCATAATTATAGATGCCAAAGTACAGTTTCCTTACTTGCTTTCCCTGTTAAATTTTGCTGGTGCAAATCATTCTCCTGTCATTTGGCCTGTCACCTGTAAATAATCTGAATTGTGGGCTTGTGCCATTCTGTGTCAGAACTGTTTCACCCGTCTTGTACAGACTGTAAATCCAAAAATTGCATTTTCTGGGCAACAGGGTAAAAAGCACAGAAGAGAATACAAAGCCTATATTTATGGCATTGCCCAAAGACTGAACTGTCAACAGGGAAATAATACTTCTTTCTTATAAACACTATTATGCCATAAGTGAAGTCAACAAGAGCTCTGCTGCTGGCCTCAGTGGGAGCAAGGCTGGACCCAGGCAAGTAGATCATGGATTTCCTCATTTTACCTTTGCACACAGCCTGGTGATAGAGAGCTGAGAAGACTTTTGATTGACTCACACTGATGTATGTTATTTGCAGTGACTTAAATAGCTGCTTTTATTATTATGATGATGTTAGGGCCTGCAGACCCCAATTAAGACTTGGGGACATCACAGCTTGACATTGTATAATTACAAAGGGAAACGTGTCTCTCTGAACTCACGATTCCCTGAAGCTGTGTGCATACTCTGCAGGAAGCACGAGCCTTTTGTTGGAGAACAGTTTTGCACCTTTTATTTCAATGCATAATTACTAATGGAATTAGTATCTTCATGCAAAACAGTTTCTTTGTTGCCTTCTTTCTAGAACTTTTCAGCTCTACCTCAATGACAAGATGACCTTTTGGTCAATGTGAATTTTTGATCTCCAGGGAAATCTGTCTGCATCCTTTCTTTTGTTTAAATCATTCTCCCTCCTCCACACATATTCACTCTTTTCTCTCTTGGATTTCAATCTGCTGTAACATATTCTCAGTGCACAAGTCAGGGAGAATGAGATGAACAAATGCCTTTGAGATCTTTGATTTAACAAATTATTTTCATTCCAAAACGATGGCAGGGGAAATTGCATCATCCTTATATCTGTCTGGAGAAGAGGAAGCAGACTGGGAAATATTTCTGCAGAATGATGGACTCTGGTGTCAGTGCCTGTTCCAAGGAAATAAAAAATGTGTGTGTGGAGAGTCAGAAAATTAAAACACGTGTGTAGGTATAGATGACTACTCTTTGGCATCCATAACTGAGGAGACAGCTCGGTCAACTTTGTTTCTCTTGCTTTTGAAAACCCAAATAGATAATCTCAAGAGGGAAAGCAGAAGAAAAGTTGAACTCTCATCTTCTTGAATCTTAGTTTTCAATTACAGCTCTATATTGATCTCTTGAAATTATTGGTCTCATGTCTGTTTTAAATAGATGCAGCTCCATGGGTTTTCATGGAATTCCCTGATTTCTTCCTGTTGATGATCTGGTTCATTGTTGTAGCTGTGGTGGCTAAAGCCTGTCCAAGATGAAGTCATTGTTCTGGCTGTAATCCAGATACGAAGGCTTTCTCCAAGAAACCAGGAGGCTTAGGAAAAAAGTCCTAAACTGGCACAGTCATCACTGTTGTTGGGCTTCTGGTCAAATCTAATGGAGACTCAGTTTGATCCTGGAGATTTGCTTTTGTATGAGTGCTGATTATTTTTTGTTATACTGGACTGTAACAAAAAAGTTGATTGGTTTCTGAAGGCTTTATGTTTTCAGATGCTACGAAGTCAAAAATCCATCTCTTCAAATGAGTGTCAGGAAATCAGAGACCAGCTTTAGGCACAGCAGTTTCTTGGGACAGGAGGTTGCTGGGAAAAGCTGGCTTGGCCTCTGCGCTCCTTGCAGTGCTGAGGGAAGCCAAGATTCCGGCAGCCAAGGAAGGATTTGGGATGTGCCTTGCCCTCAGGGAAGCCAGGAAAAGCCTGTCCCTTATGTCTTCTTGGCACCAATGAGTGCAGCCAGCATGGCTTTACAGTCCATGCCCTCACCAGCTCTGCCTCTGATCCCTGCTCAGGTACCACAGTTGAATTTTACACCAATTTCTGAGAACCCTGCTATCAGCTCATGTCAGAAGTCCATCATACCAGGAATATAATACAGAGCTTGAGTCCAAACTAACTTGATTGAAGTCTGTTCCATTGCAGTAGCAATAGAGGGACCTAAGCAAAATGCATCTTTCCCTTTTGGGGAATAACTTTTCACTATCAACTTTGTGGTGGCACCTTTAAAATTTTCACATAGTGAGCAGAAAGATTTGCATAAGAATTATAAGGCTGTACATATAACTTCTATAGTTTGTATGAAAATTGCACTGATTTAGGAAAGAGCTTAAATAATCCCTTTTTATTTTTAGTGAAAACCAAGCCTGTCAGTGATGGAGATAGAGGGGAAAAAAACAGCAAGGCAGGTTAAATAATCTTTTACTAAAGGCAGTATGTTGTATTTCCCTCTAAAATGCCTGTCTGATTGATGTCAGAGATAGGACATGTATGGGTTTGATCTAGTATGTCATTTCCTGCATTCCTGAGACATTATAACTCCTACCTAGATACTTTACAATCTAAACTGCTGCCCGCTCCTGGCTGCACATCTCTGACTCTGCTCCTTTGCTGGCTCTGGATTTTGTCTTGCTGTCACAACCACTTCAGCTTGTCAGGCCAGCAGAAAACCCACCCAGACAAAGGAAGAAGAGTCATCTACCAGCTGAGTGCACTGACATGTCCAAGTGCTGGATTTTCTGAGATCAGCAGGAGGACCCACTTTGGGATGGGATCAAGTTTCCTGTTTAACACACAGGATGCCAAACTGATTAGCTTAGATTAAACATCTGGCTTTAAGGTGCCAGATGGAGCAAATAGCATCTGAACTGCTGTACACTCCTTGCTAATGCATAGATAGTTCCTCCCAGAGGGTTGAAACTCGTGGTGACTTCTTTTCTGAGTCCCACTGCAAAAAATTCTCATCCCCCAGTCTGGAATTGCGGGGTGATCACAGTGTTGGCTGATTGCAGCTTTTCCCACAGTCGCTCATGAACAATGATACAGCCCCTTGTGCAAAGGATGTCCCACACCTCTTCACCTCCTCCTCTTCCAAGGAGCACAGCTAGCTAGGTAGAGCGTCCTGCCCTTGCACTTCTTTTTCTAGAATTGAGCCTACTTGTGAAAAATATGAATGTCAAAATCATAAAAAGGAATAAGGCAAATTCCCCCTATCCTCTCTGCTCAGTTTTTCAAGAAATGTCGTGAATCTTTTACTGGAAAGGACCTAGCAGCAGGCAGGGCTGTATTAGAGAAAATGAGGTGAAGAGCTATTTTTAAACACACTGAAATAGTACCAGACAAATTCCATTTATAGGAACTTGTACTTGTCTTCTTCTGTGCCTTGAAAAGGATAATGATTTCTGTGAAGTAATGATCCTCTCATCATAAACAGGACCCCGAGTGCTGAACCTGGTGCCCTCCTTGATATTTCTATTAGGTTTTTTGGACTAACTTTCCTCACTTCCTTTCCCCTCACCTTTAAGCAAACACGCTGCAATGTTGGGGTTTTTTTCCTTTCTATTCATCCTGTTTCCTTCTTCATTATAAAAAAATTAGAAGCTTGGTAAAGCCTCTTGTGGTGCTAAATTGTTACTGGCTAATAAAACTGCAGGAGCCATAGATGGTGGGGCTTTTTCCATAAATCAGCAGTGGAGGGAATTAGGTGGCAAGAGATGGAAGTGCAATGTTTAATCAGCTCGTGTAGGAAATCATTAGCTGCACACCCTCATTCCGTCGCTGGCTCATTCTTCATTCCCAGTGGCTGCTTTGCCACCAGACCATTAACATTTTTCAATGACTTTCTGAATGCAGTGAAAACCCACAGAAATGGTGAAATACTATGAAAACAAAATGAAAATAAAAACAAAAGGCTGAAGGATGTGCCTGTCTTTTGTTTTTCTTCTTTTTTTCCTTTCTTCATGCCTGTACTCTTTTGTTCCTGTCAATTGGAAATGTACCAAGGTAAATGGCAAGTGACCTCTAGCTTGGGAGGCTTCTGTCCCCTCCACCAAATAAAAAGAGGCAGAAGATTTAGTGGTAACATGGACAAGAATAAGATTTTTTTATTAGATTTCCTGTATGTTCTCATTTATGGTTTTGTCGATTTCATGGCCTTTCGCACAATCTACCGTTGTGATCCAATTTCTGCAAAACTGATCAGAGATTAGGCTTTTCACTTAAGTGGCACAAAAAAAAAAAATTGGGTCACATTTATTTTCTAAAAATTCAGGCCAAACAAAACTGGTGCTGCTCAGCCAGCACAGCATGGCTCATAAGGGTCCCATAACTCAGCTGAGTGTCTCACTGGCAAAGGCTAAGGCAAAACTTCATCTTCCACTGCCAGTCCTTTATTTGATCTGAAAGAAACTCACCCACAGCCTTGAGTGAGAGGAAAACCTCACCCTAAGCAGTCAGTGTGATTTTTTTTTTCCTGAGGCTGCAGTGGTGCCTTGTTTCTGCTCTGGGTTGCTAATCCAGTATCTTTAACCTCCCTTTGTATTAAGTGATGAATTGGTGTGGTAGTCTCCTGTGCAGACTCACAGCCAGGGAGATTGGGTGTGTGCTGTCCATGTGATAACTTGCAGAGCTCTGTGATGAGCCTCCCAGCATTTCTCACCTCATCAGCTGTCCCTTGCCCACCAGTATGCAGAGGCTCTGTGTAATCCAAGCTTCTGCACAGTCTCACAGTTGCTATGGCTTGAAAAGCAAGAGCAAACTTTAAAAATGAGTTGCAGTGCATTTCCCAGAATTATATGTAATGTCTTTTTAATTAATTTGGGGTTTTATTATTTTTATGTAACTTCTGTGGTAACTGTAGAACAAGTTATAGGTCAGTGGGGTATTTTTTATTTCTTTTATACTCACAGGAGCTGCTCACATGTGTATTTGCAGCTTGTAAGAGATGTTCCCATGCCAAACTCCTGTTGCTTTTTCGACACAACATCTGTCACTTACTGCCTGTACAGTTAATCACATTAACTGGTGGTCAGCATGACTGCCTCTGGCATGGGATTTCCCACAGAATACTGTAGCAGGGGAAAGAAATGTCTGTAAAATTGTGAGCTACGCACAGATCAAGGTGGAGGTGATGTGGGTTTCTGTGAAATAACACAGGTTTAGCTCAAGATAAAATTGTATATTCTTAAAAGGCAACAGGTCCACAGTTCTGTGTTTTACTGGAAATGTCTTGGAGCACTCTGACCCCATGTAGAGGGACCAGCTCAAGCCCTGCTCTATGCTTCTGAAAAACTGGAAGCATCATTAGTTCAAACTGCTGGATAATGGGTCAGTCCACATTTGATGAGAGTGTCCAGCTCCTTTTCGTGCATCCTTGTGAGTTTTCCTTGCCACTTTCCCATCTTAATCTGGACATATCAACAGGGGATGGTTTAAGGGAGCCTGTGCAGGGAGAAGGCAGTGAAAATGTGGAGAGTTGGCTCAAAGTACCAAGTGACATTAATTTCCCTTGCTTCCCTGTATGTGACCTAATGCCTGTAGAGAAAAGATGGAGCAGCAACTCCTTCCTCTTGTGAGCAGCATGGATTGAAGATTTTTTCAAATGGATTCTAGCTGCTTCCCAGAAGGAAGTGTGCCACTTTGAGAATAAAGTTTGACATATCTCTACAAGACATATCTTTCTTTTCCTCCATTTCTTCTTTAGAATTCAGAAACTGTTTTATTCAAGCATTAGCTGGCACTCCATCACACTCTGACACCTTAGTTACAGTGTCTGCAAAACCCAATGTGAAACAAGAGCCCAGGCTGATAAGTAGAGAATACACTTGAAGTAACATCTCGTTTGTCAGACAGTGAAAGAAATACAGAAGAGAATGATCAAAATGTGCCTCTGTGTTAGTCCTGGTGCTGTTTTGCTTTCGTGAACTGAAAAGAGTTCTTTGAGCAAGAGAAGGTAATGACAGCCTACACCTGACTTTTATCAGCAAGAGTGCTTCTGTCCTCAGGAACCTCTTGCCCAATTATCCACGTCTTGGTCCTGTGCTGGAAATGTGGGATTCTGGAGTAAAAGTGGCTGTAAGTCCCTGATGCACATTTGGTTCTCCAGCCTCCAGTCTACCTGAAGATTTGCCCTAATTTTTTTACCTACCTTGAGCTGTAGGAAGCAAAGCACCTATCTTGTCCATCAGAGTCTTTGTGCATCAAAAGTCTGTATGAGACTTTTAACCTTGTAACTCTTTCTCCAGACAGAGCCATATGATGGGGCCATGCAAAGAAGAGCAAAAATGCTTACTGACAGGTGTAGAATTCCTGGGGACAGCTAGGGAGAAGGATGGCAGAATGAGAAGCAGAGGCAGAAAGAGCCTTGAGGAAATCTGTGTGAAGCTGTGCACTCTACAGGTTACTCTACATTTTTCTATTGCTTCTTTTCTGTTCCAGCCCCTAATGCATTCTCACCAACACTGTGAACATGAGGTTCATTTGTGTGTTGGAAGAATGGGATGTGACATTATTTTTGTATATAGTACAACTGCCCCATTTTATGGAATTTTGTTTCTTTGGCTGAAATTATACCTTGGTAGACGTGCTCTTGAAATTGTGCTGGGTGGATGGGAAATGATGAAAACTACAGAAGAGTTGGTGTTTATAAAATTAAAGAAGTGTAATCTGTGCAGAGATAACAGAATGGAAGTGTCTCTAGTTAAACATTGTTTGCAGAGCTCCTCCTGGCAGGTATGTGGGGTCACAGAGCAAAATTCTTCTGTTGCAATTTACAGATCACAAATGACAGGCAGAAAAAACCCATGGTGTGAATTTAAATGTTGCTCCATTGAGTAAAATACAAAGGAGGGAAAGCATTGGTGTATCATTGATTAAAAAGCTGGTGGTAACAAAGACTCAGAGAGCTCCAGGCTATAGCACATAAATGAGAAAATCAGAAACGGGAGAGTGAAAAGTTGTTCTAAAACAAGAAGATTGAAGTGTTTTTGTAAGAAGAAATTACTTGCCAACCCAAATCTGGTCAGGAGAACTGGAGATGTGCCTGCAAAAATCCAAATTCAGGGATATTAATTAAGACAGAACATTAAATATTTCAAAATTTTGCTAAGCAGCAATACTCCAGACAATAAGTTTATTTGTTGGGTCAGAAGAAAATTAAAGCAGCAACATTCTTAATCATTGATGAAAGTGAAGTGAGGTTTCTACTCTGCAACACCTAACTCTGTATGTGTTTGAAAGTGAAATTTAACTGATGTCAGATCTGTGCTGCCACAGCAAGAGCCACAGTGCTGTGCATGGAAATGGGGCTGGATAAAAACAGAGAGTCTGAAACACCTAATTCTGAAGGCAGATTGATACAGGAGTTTAGGCATGTGGTATAATGATTTCTTCTTTTAGTCCATTGCTTTAAATTCAGGCCCTGTCATGTGTGACTGGGATGTGTTCGCCTGCAGTGGCTCTTTGACCTACTTGAGGTTAATTGGTGGTTTCAATCCATCCTTCTTTATGTGATTGTTCATATCCAGCTGCCCTATTTCCAGCTGGTCCCAGAGAATCACTGTTGTTTTAACCTGGCTTTTTCCAGTGCCCTTATTTTACAGAAACATCATAGTTGCCAACTGGCATCAGACCAGGGACACATCTGGTCTTCAACTGGTGAGGAGCAGCTGGGGTCTGCTGCCATGGGGAAATGGGCAGGGAGCAGAGGGATCTCATCTCTGCAGATGAGACATGACTCTTGCCCCCAGGATTCCTGTAAAATGAGATTTAGACAAACATGCCAGCTACGTGCTCAGTCCAGATTCAAGTGGGCAGGAGCAGAAATGGGTGGTGTTTGCTGTTGCTGTTGTTTGCAGTTGTATCTGCAGCTCTTGGAGCTGTGAACTGGGGGCCTGCTGTGTCAGGCAATGTGCAAACTTGAAACAGAAGGGATGTTTCTTCCCCAATGAATTCACAACTTCTGGGTACAGCACGGGAGCACAGATGGGGGGGGCATCCAAAAAGAAGAGAGAGAAGATTTGCCAGTACTAATCAACAAAATACTCATAAATTATGGCCTGTCATTTCCATGTTCCTACAGGCATCAGAGAAAACATTAATGAGGAATTTAAAGGATATCTGTAATATCCTTGTGAGTCTGAGATGATTCTTAGAGAGGTTTGCTTGAAAATCCAGCAAGCCTGTGATGGAGCTGATGTCGGAGAAAAAAACCTGGCCTATTACCTCTAAAGGAGAAATGTCTGATAGTACAAAGGCAGATAATAGAATGCCCTGGTATAAATGGGAAAGATTGATAGCCATGAACAGATGTTACCTTTGACACCTAAAACACAATTGATAACTCTGACTAGGATGTTGGGCCCTGTGTTGTTGGCATATGAACATATAGCAGCATGTTGAGAGGTGCTATACCTTTTTTTTTGTATTTATTTAAAGATGGCTATGCTGATAATTTGTTATTTATTTCGGGTTTTTTTCCCTGCAGTGAGACCTTGCTGAGGGCACTCCCCAGCCATCAATATGTGGTCAAGGAGCACGACCAACACTGTGCAGAGGGTATCCCCTTGCATGGCAGCCTGCACCGTGTGTGCTGCAGGGCCAAGCTCCCTGCCTGTTAATATCCACATTCAATTGATTCTCACTTGAAGCCTTGAGTTGTTTGAAATGTCCTACTTGGGAAAAGAGAGAGGCACTTCATTGCCTGGGCTGTGCTCAGTGGAGGCATTTGAGCTTCTGTGAGAAGCCTTGTCTGCTCCGGGTGCTTGGCAGTGGCAGGAATTCCCACCCTGGCCCAGAGCAGCTGGGATCATGTCCCAAGGAAAGGCACAGAACACATCTGCTTGTGTGGATGGGCAGAGTTTGCTCACACCACAACCCTTGTGTTTTGCTTGGAGGACCCTTTTTGGCTCTTGGCATATGCTGCTGTTCTATTTTTGTTTTGATAACTGGAGTCAAGGGCAACCAGGATCTGGTTTTCTGTTGTTTTTTTTTTTTTTTAATTGGAGAAATCCAAATAAAACTCAATGAACCCCAGATGTGGGTTACATTCTACAAAGTCTAAAGAAGGGGAAGAGGCCACAGAGAGGATGGACATGTTTTCTGGGAACTCTCTACATGACTCAGGGCAAGGGATCAGAACACTTGAGATTTGTAAAGCCTGAATCTGATAACACTTGAAGTTACTGTTACTGACAAGATTTTTCACCTTTGTTTTGGTGAGCCTAAAGTCTTTTTTTAACCCAGATTTGCCCTGACTTGCCTTGTCATGGAGTCATGGAGGTCATTGCAGCTTATAGAAGCCAGATATTTCTACTGCCCTAAAAAAATCCCCAAAAATTTTAGACTCAAAAAATCCCATTTGTTCAGGCTGATGGAGAGATGACCGTGGAGCAGATTATAATAAGTACTGAGATCTGTTGAAATTGCACTCAACAGCATTAAAGGCAATGTTCTGCTCCCACTGGAGGTCAGTAGTGAAATGTTTTATCTGTTAAAGGCAGTGGGGACATCTCTGCTGAATGTGACAAGCAGCTGAGCTTACCACTTTCCTGTCAGCTTCTGATTAAAGTTAAATTAGTTCAAACTTGAATTAACAAAATCATTTTGTCTTCCCTCTCCCTATCTCTTTCATTTTAAATTTTGAGTTTTATTTTATTCAAAGCCACATTATATTTCTTCACTAGCATGTATAATTAATTAGGAGTCTCAGGAAAGCAACCAGCTCCCAAGGGGATTGCTGTGAAATTGCTTGGTGTTTCCTCTGTGGCACTCAGACTTTCTGTTTGGCTTTTGGGGTTTTTGGGCTGTTTTTCTTTTTTCCCTAAGAAATATGTTCCCCTGTATGAAATAATTTTTATTTTATTATTCCTTCCTCACCCTTCTTGCAATTTCTTCAGATACATGTTCCACTTGATCTCAGCAGGACTTGCATGATTTCAATCACAGTGTATTTTTAAAAGTTCAGGGGTTTTTTTTAATGATACCCTTAAAATACCTGCTCAGTTCATCTTTCTCATCACCTTAAGTCAGCCACCTTCAGCAGACAAGAAGTCTAGAATTGTAAAAGAATAAAGAACCAACAGTTTCATGGAAAAAAAAAAAAACAAACCCAAACAAGTAATACATATACACAAAGCCCAACCAACAACCAACAAAAATTAAAAAAAAAAAAATTAAAAAAAATTTAAAAAAATCAGCCCCAAACTCCCAAAGCTTAAACCTAAGCTCTTACTCTAAATCCAGTGGTCCTTTTTGCCCCCTTTTGTAGCTCCTAGAGCATATCCTGCTTTCTGGAAGGTGCTCACTAGGAGCAGAGACTGTGTATTCCCAAGGCTGCCTCTGCAGGACCAGCTTTGCAGCACCTCTGTTGAGAGCCAGGCAACTGCCAGCTCCTGATCACCTCTAATCACCTCAGAGTATTTAAAGTGCTCACTGAATTTACAAACAATCACAAAATTTGGAGCTTTTCCTGCTCTGCTCATGCAAACAGAGATTTTCTCTAGCAAATGTATGATACTGTGTGTCTGCATGTGAAAGTCCCTGGCTCAGGGTAATTAGTGCACCTTTTTAATTGACAGCTGTAGATCTCAGCCTGCTCCTCATGCCCAATGAGAGTTTTCTTTTATTTGGTGCAGGAGTTTTCCTGATGGCCTGACTGTGGGTATACTTAAGCCTTGAGGTCTTTTTAGGAGGTCTGTTGCTGCCTCATCAAGGTCTCTGACAGTAGTGAATGAAAGAAGGGACTCAGGGATTAGAAAAACAAGAATATGAACAGCAACATGACAGAGGCTGGCAGGAAAAAAAAGAAAGTGATGCTGTCAGAGTGGGTGTTGTTTGGCACTGGAATGTGGAAGCCAGCCAGAATAAAAATTGTCTCTCTTAAACAAGAGCTACATCAGTGAAAACATAAAGTAGACACCTCAAAGCCACCCCAAGGCCTCATCACAACCTGGTGAAGAACTGCATTTTCAAGGCAGAAGCCAAATCTTTCCTTGCTTCATGATATACTGCTAAAGGAAAGGGCCTGCTGGCTGACACACGTGAAAACTGAGAAAGTCTAAATCAGTGTTCAGCTCTTTACCTGGGTCAGAGCAGGGGCAGCACCTGAGTTAACAGGACAAACATGTTCTGCCAGCCCTGACTGCTGTGGCTGAATGGGAGTGAGAGAGCAGAGCCAGAAACAAAGGTCATTATGGAAAGAAAACCTGTTTCTTCCCAGCCTCTATCTCTCAGCGGCAGAAGGTGACACTCATTTTCCTACAGCAGCTCTTGGTTTATAGAGGTCCTGTATTGCAAGACATACGTGCAGCAGCAGTAGCTTTACGGGACAAAAAAATAAATGGCATAAGGAAATGCATAAGAAAATAGGTAGTTCTCCTCAGGAAAGTGAGAGAAATTAAATGGAGGCTTCCTACTTTAGGGGAGTTACAAAAAGGGAATATCAGGGAATGTTCCAGCAATTCCAGCTCTACTTTTCAATTGCTGGCTGATCACTTTGAAGCAATTCAGAGGGAGCCAAGCATTTTCCTTGCTTAGTATTTCATGAGATTTTGTAGACTATTTCATAGTAGAACACAAACAGGTGATTTCAAACCCACCAGACTCCAGCAGTTTTTCCTTCTTGCACAATTCTAGGTAGGAAACAAGCAATGAGCCATTAAATTACACATTTTCAGATGTGCCATTACACTATGCAAAACTGTAATCAGACCTCAGTCAGCCTTAATGGCTCTGGTGCCTGTGTTGGCAGCCTCCCATAATCCATCACCCCACAGTTCCCTCTCAAAAATGTGTGTTTTAGGCATTCTCCAGATAACTTCACCATGTCTGCCTAGGAGAAGGAAGTGCTGGTGTGACAAGATAATCACCACTCAGCGATGAGCAGTTGCTGTTATGCTAAAGCACTGCTCTGCAGAGCCTGTGGTGAGCCTCTTGCAGTCATTAGTTACAGGACTGTGTCTGTGAAGGTGGGTGAAGAGCTTGTAATGAAGACAGAAGCTATTCTCAAACTCGGGGGTGCTTTGTCCCTATTAAGCTGAGGTTCTGCCCAGCAAATCACAGTGACTTTTCAGCAGGTACCATCTGCTATTCTGAGAGCAATGAAGGAGCAGGACTCGTTCACAGCATCTCTTGATGCTAATGTCTCAGACCTACTATGTGCCAGTGAGAGCACTTAAGCCTGCATTTTGTCATTGAAGGTAATTTCAAATCTCAGTGTACAGCGATAGTAGATAAAGAGTTTTTATTGCTTCCAGAAGCCTGGTTGATAGTGTAATTGTGGAAAAAGCAAAGGAGATATGTTTGTCAATACCACCAGCTGTGTAGACATAGTATCAGTGCTTTCTGATTTATTACTGTTATTTTGAAGAGATTTCTTCTCACTTTGCCTTTTGTCCCATTGTCCCATCCACACTCGCAGTTCTCCCATGTTCTGCTCCTTCCTTTGACTCTTGGAAGCTCAGAGGGGTAAGACAGTTGGTGCTTTCCAGTGGCTGAGCAAGTAATTTGTGAGTCTACACAGAGGATTATGGGAGGTTTCATGGTTTGAAGCATTAGAGCTAAAGCTGAGATCCTTGTGCTTCAAGACAACTGTCCCAGCTGCAGCCCAGGCCCTCATTAATGCAGAATTGTTGCTGTTGTACAGTTCTTGGGTGGGTTGTAAGAAATGATCTGTTGTTTTCTGATCACTTCGAGCAGTCTTCATTCACTGCTAATTGACATGTGGGTTTAAAAAGTAGCAGGGTTGAGCTGTTTTGGGACCTCAGGCTTGATTCTCAGCTGTGCTGAACCTCTGTCTGTGGTAGCACTGGGTCCTGGGGTTAGCCAGGGTCTGGCCAGAGCTCCTCTCAGTCAGCTGAAGCAGACCCTGAAGGGACATTTAAGCAGAGCAGCTGGAGCACACATTCAGAGTCTCTTCTCCTCCCCTGTGAGCAGATCCTTACTGCAAACCTGACTCTTGGAAATTATCAGATGTCCTCTTTGACTCCAGGGAGAAGCTGTTTGTGTGGAGGATGGATACTGAGAGTAGGCAAAAGTGACAACTATAAATGCCGTCTTCAAGTGCAGGATAAATTTCAAGAGCTTTTTGCAAACAAGATTGGAAAGGAAAGCTGCAGAATCAATGAAAGATTTCACACATTTGGTCCTGTGGGCTTTGAAAAGGAGGTGAGATCCCTGATTATATCAGCAAACAAAAAACTCTGCCATCCTTTTAATTCTTTAAAGCTTTAGCTGTTTGCTGTACAAAAAAGGGTTTCTGATTTGTGCTCCACCTGTAGCAGAGGAAGGAGGAGAGGGAGCTGCTGAAAGGTGTGCAGAATTTGCCACAACAAAGAATTTTAATTGATTTCTATTGCCCCCTCAGGCCCAGGGTGCTTCACATAAGGTCCATGCAAGGGCACATCTATTGGCAGCTGGAATATTTGTCTCTCCTCTGATGATAGCCAGGATCCAGCACTGTCAGCTCAGTTGATATTAGACTTGCTGGGTCTGTAGATCCTCATGTCATATTGTCAATGGCCATTGACTTGCAATGTCCACTTGTTGGCTATAAATAAGGGAGGTGGAAGTGGGGGGAGTTATCAGGCTTAGTTGAGATTGACTTGAAATATCCTGCTCCAGCTTCCTCAAGTCTGCACGCAACAGACTCTATCAGCCATGGAAACAGAGATGAAATTACCTCCAAGAACTCAAAGGTTATGTGTTTGCATTAATGACATCATCCTAAATTATTCCCAGTGGCCTCATTATTGGGACTGAGACAGCTCGTGCCAAGCTTGTCTGAACTTGGGTTAGTTCAGTCAGGGCATAGAGGAGCCCAACTTCTCCAGCTGGGTGAGGAGTGGAGAGGTGGAGAGCTGCAGCTGGGATGTAGGATGTGCCTACTGCTTCCTTTCATGGCTGAGCTCTCACAGCCGTGAGTGAAGTGAGGACTAAAAGTAAAGTGCCCTTCAGGGTGAGGGCTGGCTCGGATCAGCAGTACCAGCAGGGAGGTGTTCCAGTGAGAAAGAACAGTAACGGCTCGTTTAAAAATAATTCTGTTATCTGGCTCCTTTAAAAATTCACCCTGCCTCTCTCCTTTAGAATAGTGCCTGGAGCTGAGCTGAACACTAATGCATTCCAAAACTGGAAGCAATCATGCCTCAGGAAACAGCTAAAAGCTATGGACCAAAACCAACTGGGATAGAACGTACAGCTAGAACCCTCTTCTAAAAAATCCGCATTTGCTGTAGGGTGTTTTGTTTCATTATTGAACCATTGTGTGTGTTTCCTGATTTTTATGAAGGTGAACAGAAGTTGTAGTGTTGCTGGTCAGAGGCCACAGAAATTTTCTACCTCTTCCATTCTGAATGGCAACTTGTCCTAGTACCAAGTCTCCATAGAACTCTCTTCAGCTCTTCTTCTCCTGAACTTGGATATTTCTGGCTGTTCTCATCATAGCTTTTTCATGTAGCTCTGCTAATGCATCCAAGTCTTTGATTTACATCTGTTTTCTCCAGTTTTGCCCCTCAAGCAATTTTCATTTCTACTAAATCCTGGCCTGTGACATTGCCATGACTTTTGGTCATGAAATCTCCTTTGGGTGAAGAAAGTGAGCACAAAGGTCTGAAGCAAATGAAAATTCACATAGAAATACCCTGGGACTGTCAAATTTGTTCCCCCTCTAACTCCACAGGTGAAGGAGAGATGTATTAGCCTCCTGTGCCACCCAGGCTCTGCAATGACTAGATCCTTTGCTTGCTGTTGGCCTAAAGTTTGAACAAAGATGTTCTCATTTCAAACACAGATAGATTATGTTTAGCCCTGGGGGCCTGGAATACATAACTGGAGCTGGGTGACGTTAGCTGAATGGAAAAACTTGTGTTGGAAAATGGCATTTTAAGAAAATGAACATTTTTATTAAGCTGGAAAAGGTTATTTGCTTTTATATTTTCAAAAATATTTTTGGGTTTTAATTATTTTGTGAAGAATTTAAATTAATTTCTAGCCTCTAATTTTTTGTTTGGTTTCTGTGTGTTGCCTTGGAAATCCATCTGTGGTTGGGGTGACTTTTCTTTGTCCGTATGTTCTGTCATTGGACATGTCTTTTTTCCTCTGTGTGTATAAGACTATGTTGTCTTTGTGCTGCTTCTTTCTCTTTTGCCCTTTCTTTTTCCTGCCATGAAAGCTCTCCCATTTTTTTCCTTTCCAGTTATTTAACTTTTCAACATTTTCATGTTGGCTTGGTAGACAGCTGCTGTATTTTTCCTTCCTCCTTTGTGTTCAGCTTTGTACTTCACTGGGCTTTGTGTCACACCTTTAGCCATTTGACACACCTTTCTAGTTCTGCTTCTTTGAATCACTTTCCCTTCTGAGTGTCTGAGGTGGGCACCATTCTTCTCTTTTTCAAGTACTAAACTCTCCCAAGCATCAACGATATTTGAAAATCCCTGATGAAAAAGGCAATTAAGTCCCTGTAGGGAAAAAAAAGAAAAAGAAAAAAAGGAAACAAACCCCAGAAATCCCAGCCTTTGCTCAAAATGACAATTATGACAATTCACAGTTATGTTTTAAATGCTTGTGACTGTTAAATGTAGACTGCCCTGGGAGATGGAATCCCAAAGCTGACTGGGAAAAATGAAAGGCAGAGGCTGAGTGAACAGAATTGTGTAAAATCTCTGCAGAAAATAGAGGAGATAACCCCAGCAAATTTGAAAAGAAAAGGTTTATTTTCCCCTGTTGATCAATAAAGGATCTTCACATGCTTAAACTGTATTTGTCTCAATGAGACACCTTGAGAAGTGACTCTGATTGAATTTAATGTGTTCAGGTCTGTTAATTTCTCAGATTTTTCAAGATATTAGTGGGGTGTGTTTTAGAGTCAGATTCTCTCCCACTTACTGCCTTGTAGCCCACACCTCCTTACTGATTACTGGTACGTTTTACCTGGATAAAAAGCTAAGTTAGAGCTGAAGGAGCAGCTCATGTTAGCTAAAAAATCCAGCTGGAGGAAGAAGCCCTTCCATTGGCACAGCTCGTTATAGAAGGGATCTCTGTCTTAGGCTACTGCTTTAGCTTTGCTTCCAAATTTAGGGCTAGGAATTTGTAACTATAGGCACCTAGAGATGTGATTTAGGAAGATATTCAAATAACTGATATTCTTAACTTACACTGGCCAGAAAAAGAGAGAGAACAAATTTAAAAAGTGTTAAAACTGCAAAGAGATAAAAAGTGTGAGAGCAGTAGAAATTTCATTTCTACCATCCTGTAAATTATTCACACGTGCTGCCTGGTAATTACTTATAATGAACATCTATAAAGCATTTTGATATGCTCAGATGAGCAGTGCTATGGAAAGTGTGTCCAGTGTTCAGATCTGAGGGATAAGACACCAGCAGAAGGGAGAGAACTACCCATATCATTATCCTCATGGTATCTTGGCTCACTGGTGCTGTGCCTCGATGCCTTATTAGAGAACCAAATTATTTTTCAGAGTGTGAACTTCAGAGCCAATAATCTAATGATGCTTCAGATTAAGGAATAACGTGGAGCATTGACAATTTCTGGCAGTCTTTCTGAACATGGAATTTGAGTCCTTCCTTTCCTCAAAGGGGCAATGTTATCATTAGTCTTGTTTCCCTCTGTCCAGCTGCATGACTCAGCTTTGCATCTCCTGTACCCATCAAGCCAATGATCAAAAATCTGTGACTTGCACTTGCCTGTGATCTCCCTGTGATGTGTGTGGTGGAATGTGCTTGATTATATTTTTTGATCTATTGATTCATAACAAGATCCCATTAAGGAAGCAATTTTCTACTGATCTTTGTCAGTAACATCCTGAGCTGCATCCTTGACTGTTTGATGCTTCCCTTATTGAAGAGTGTCCCAATCTCCTGCATTGCTTGACTTTGGAATAGGGGCCCACGGAAATCTACTGTGCAATGAAGATTTATCATTTTCATGGACATACAGTCAAATTGACAGAGATTTTTTGGTTTATGGTAACACTTCAGTATAGAGCTGTATGTTAGAACAGGTGACATTAAATCTGTTCATTCCTAATCTTTGTGAGCATCTACTTTTCCCTTCCCATCCCATGTCTCTGTATTTCTGAAGAAGCATCTTCCTCACCTGTCCAGGGTGCTCTTGGCATCTCTTCAGGATCCACTATCCAGCTCAGAAAGGCTGGCTGTTGCCCTGGTGAAGTAAAACAACCTCTTAAAAGACAAATTTAGTTTAAAACTTTGTGCTAGGTCAGAGTAAGGAGAAATGTGTTGATTTAAAGAGGGCTAAGACAAATTAAGAGTAGTTTTATTCTGTATAATTTATAGCTTCTCCTCTTTCTCTTTTATTTGTATTAAAACTCAAAATTAAAGCAGAAATGCAGTGGCAGAATAAAGATAGAAAGAAAGTAGGGAAAAAAAAAAGGCAGGGAGGAAGGAAGAAAGAATGAGACTTGGTTAAAATAGAGCTCTTTTATTGTTATGTAAGTTAGGTCTTTTCACAGCACCAGTTGAAAGCTGGTGACATTTGAGAGAGTTCAAGATAAGTCAAACACCAGTTGGAGATTAGTATCAAGGAACATTTTTAAACAGGTGTTCCACTGCAGGCCAAAGGTAGCAAAAAGAAAAGTCTTTCCTTCATACATGCTTATCACTTGTGAAGGAAATAAAACTTTTATGGTTAGTGTGTCTTTATGTTTTATTCTCAAAATGACCTGTGCATTCATTGTATCACAGAATCAGCTTCAAATGGGACTCTTTTCTCCAGTAAAGATTGTGGTGGACCTTTACATTTCCACCTCAGGGCAAAGCTGCTCCAGGAAAAGGAAAGGTTAAAGAAGAAGAGAGAAAAGACATATGAATGTTAAAGGAGTGCTGCAGTTATCTTATCATCAGAGAATGACGATAAATCACACAGTTAAAGATATTAAAAATATATGATAATAT